>PVIR01008011.1:0-58399 GCA_004026965.1 Petromus typicus
AAAAAAAAAAAAAAAAAAAAAAAAAAAAAAAAAAAAAAAAAAAAAAAAAGTCGTGGTTCTTCTACAGAATGGAGTATTACTTTGCCATAAAAATTGATAAGAGGGCTGGGGAGTTAGCTGAGTGGTTCCGGCGCCTGTCTTGCAAGTGCAAGGACCCGGGTTTGATCCCCAGTAACCACATACCATACTGAGCATGGAGACTCATGCCCAGCAGCAACCAGTACCACATACCACAGTGCCAGGTGTGGTGGCTCATGCCTGTAATCCCAGCACTCGGGAGACAGAAGCAGGAGGATTGCTGTGATGTGAGTTTGAGGCTGAGCTCAGGGCCAGCCTGAACCACAAAAGTGAGACCCTGTCTCAAAAAAACCAAAAAAACAAAAAAAGATAAGATTGAATCATTTACACTTAAATGGACATACTTTGAGGACATCCTCATAACTGAAATAAATAGGTCACCAAGGGTAAATATCATATCTTTTCTCTGTTATGAGAAAATGAAGATGTAAATGAGTTCTGGAATGTATGTTATATATTGTGAAACAGAAAATACTCAAAGCGAAATGGGGTGAAGGGGTAAATAATGAGGGGAAAATAATGAGATTATAACAAAAAGAAAAGAAACAAGGCTTATGTATATAGGGGGCAGGGATGGTAGGGTGGGTAGGGGTATGGGAAAAATGGGATATTGCAGTCTGTGTTTAAAATTTTAATAAAAAATATATTTCAAAACCAAAAATCTCCATAATAGTCATCTCTGGGTAGTAGCAAGCAATGGGTAATTTATATATATATTTCTTTATTTTCTAAGTTTTTCTCAACTTTTTAACTTATAATTTACATGACGTACAACTCACCTGTTTAAAGTATGTAATTAGCAGTTTTTTGTTTATTCACAAAGTTTTCAATACTTACTTTCAGAACATTAGCACTTATAATCAGTTTGCCTCCACCCATCCCTTTCCCAGGGAACCACCACTGAACTTTTTGGCCAGTTCATACTAATTAAACTGTGCCAAATATGATCTTTTGGGGTTTTTTTGTTTTGTTTTGTTTTGTTTTTTGAGACAGGGTCTCGCTTTTTAGTTCAGGCTGGCCCTGAGCTCAGCCTCAAACTCACATCGCAGCAATCCTCCTGCCTCTGCCTCCTGAGTGCTGGGATGACAGGCGTGAGCCACCACACCCGGCACTGTAGTATGTGGTACTGGTTGCTGCTGGGCGTGAGTCTCCACGCCCAGTATGGTATGCGGTTACGGGGGATTGAACCGGTGTCCTTGCACTTGCGAGACAGGCGCCAGAACCACTGAGCTAAATCCCCGGCCCTATGATCTTTTGTTAATGATTTATTTTAATTATTTTAATATTTTCTATATTCATCCATGTTGTAACATGTTTTACTTCATTTACTCTTTCTGTAGAGTAACACTCTATTGCATAAATGTGGCACATTTTATTTACCCATGCATGAGTTGATGGACATTTTGAGTTGTGTCCACTTTTTATTTTTATGAACATTGATAATATTATGAATTGTAATACTTATGTTTATGTGAGAACATATATTGTGATTTCTCTATTGTATATATCTAAGAGTTAAATTACTGAGTCACACAGTAACTCTGTAGGCCTTTAAAGAATGTATACAATAAAATGTATTATGTTTGTAAACATAATTCATTCCAGAAACACGCTTGTGATCCAAAGCACCTGTACATCAAAGTGAATTTCCCTACAAGAAATAACACACTCATTCCATAATCCAAAAATATCTATATAAAAATTACTATAATACTGTAATAAAATACAAAATAATAAAAATATAAAGAAAATAAACAAATTAACCTACATTACCTTTGAAAATCTTCATGGCTGGTGTGAGGGAAATGAGAGGAGGGTTATTCGGAGGATGGCTTTTACTATCACTAACAGAATCACTGTTATCTTTTGGTTCAGTGGAAATGTTCTCTTTTCATTCAAATTTAACAAGGAAGCTAACTAATGGCATTTGCTTTTGCCTCCTTTTGAGAATTTTGTGAAAATGTGATATTACATTGTCATTAAACAGATTCATTGCTGGCATGCTACAGCCTTGTTCCAGTGGTGGTTTTCTACAAAGTCTTGTACTGGTTCTCATATTTTACACATCTCTCTAATTTCTCTCTAATTTCTCTCTCCCTCTCTCCCTCCCTCCCTCTGTCCATTTTGTTTTGAGTCAGAGCTTGGCTATGTAGTTCAGGCCGACCTTGAGCCTGGCCTCAAATTTGGCTGGCCTCAAATCTGTAGCAATCTTCCTACCTCCACCTCCTGAATGTTGGCATGATGTGCGTTCCCCCTTTGCTCAGATATCCTTAATCTCATTTGAAGTAAGGGACTCCTCCATCTTTTCCTAGTCCTCCTCTGCAGGCAAAAACTTCTGCACAACCTGGACTTGTTGGGAGGCAGTCACTCCCAGTCCCACAGTGGAGGGAGAGGCGTCGGCCCAGCTGCGATGTGACACTCAGCATCACATACTACTCATATTGCAGGATATCACTTGCTTGATGTATTTGCTCATCTTGCAGAACACTCATAGAACAAGTTACTTGCAAGCTAGTATTTTACTCTATATTGTTTTAAAGTTCCACTTTGTTTTATTTTGTGGTACTGAGAATTAAACCTAGGGCCTTCACACTAATCTATTTCCTTTGTCCGTTCCATTTTTTAATTTATTTAATTTTTAAGGCAACATTGTCTAAACCCCTAAGTTACCCAAACTGGATTTGCAATCGAGAGCCTCCTGCTTCTATTGCTTTCCAGAGCCAGAACACCAGAAACTACTTGTATGATAGATCGGGGAAGATTATCCTAAATGAGGCAGTTCCATGCCATGCCCCATACAAAAGCAAATTATCCAAATAAGAAAGAAAGAAATACAGTAAAGAAGAAAAATACTAATCCTCAACAGAAATTGAAATGTACATAGAATCACTTATTTGCTCACATTACAAATTTGTGAAATTATATCATATATGTTACTATTATATACAAGAATGGACAGGTGAATTTGAAGGCAGAAGATCTGATCACTGACTCTCTAGGCTGTTTTAAAGGATTTTTGTGGGAATTAGGTGAAATACTTCGTACATTGTAAATTAGTGTTCATCTGTGAGGCTATATGTAAGAGTGGTCTAAGGGAGACACTATCCTCCTACTGGGGATTAAAAAAAATACACTTGTGGAGAAAAATAAATCTGTGAAAACAGAAAGGTGAGTCCTCTATAGAAACAAGATCAGCCTTCAGGCTTTGGTCTCAGGACACCCAGGTTTCACCAGGAGAACCTTACTGGACAGAGCACAAGGCTCCTTGTGAGGTGCGTCTTAGGCAGTGACAAGTTTGGTACGGCTTTGCCCTTTCCTCCAGCTAGTTATCACAGTGAAATCTGAATAAAGGAAGGCAAACTTATCTGGTCACCCTTTAAGAAGAACGTTGGCTCAGCAGCAAATGAACAGGGGAAATGCAGTGGGCGATCACCATATTCCTCAGACCAAGATCTGCTATGCTGACTGGAGGAGACTGTCACCATTAGGGGGTGGAATTTGAGCGGTAATGTTTGCAAAGGGAGTTAAAGGGAATGAAGAAATCAGCATAGATAACGCAGATTTTTATCATCCTAGTTCTGCACTCAAATGTTAACACCACTTTATAATAAATCCTCAATGAGGCTCATGTATCTCTCTAGCGGGTGTGACCCCAGCTTCATTTTCCAACTTTACCTTCCACTGCACTCTTTGACATGCAACCACACTAAAATACCTTCTCCTGTGGAAACAGCATCTAGACTTTGTATGGAATAATCACCTCTACTTTCTATTAACCCAAATGCAAATAGCTGTCACTTCTGCAAAATGTAGCTCACAAATAATCTCTACCCAAGGACACTGCGGCTCCCTCACAATCTCCTCCCAGACAAAATTAAACTCAGACTTGCCAGACTCTGAGGATGCTTCCTCAATAAAATGACTCTCACAGATTGCCTTTGCACATCATCAGATGATAGGCATTAGGGACAAAGCTTTTCTATCCTTTAATTCACCTGTCCCTGATATATACTCTGGTACATAACAGGTATTCAATACATGTTTACTGAATCAGTGAATAGAATAGGGATATGGATGAGGGGCAGAAAAAGGAATTGGTGTGAGAGTGAGGACAGCCATGGCCAGATGAGGGTCAGCACAGGCCAGGAGAGAAGGTCTGAGGTCACAATGCTAGGTAAGTGTACTGAGGTCAAGGTATAGTAACAGTGGAGTTTGGTCAGGGAGGGTGCAATGGATTAACTAATGGTCACCTTGGAACACCCTACTGAGCTGAGCCAGTGTGGTTCTGGGTGTGGAAGACCCACCTAAGGATTATTGCCAACATGAAAGGAAAACTAGAGGAGGAGATTTTATCCTATTCATGAAGAAGCTCATTGCAGCTGGTTTTCCTACTATGAGCTCAGCTTTTTCGTTGCTAGAGGAGCTCATGCCCTCCCTGTTGCTAGGGACGGAGGCTGTTTACTGAAGGGGAGTTGTGCTCTTTGCCTTAAGTGTCACTTTCTGCCTCCACTGCACATTCCTCAGCCTGGTGGCCCAGACCCTTCCCCCACTGACACAGGCTTTTTAGCTCCCACCACTGGCCCTAGGGCCTTCTGGGTACCGATCCTCGATATAGACTTGCAGGAGATGTTGCCATGAGCTGTAAACTCCTGGCTAGACTCATGGAAGACCGTGGCATGGACTTTTAGCCCTTTGACTAGACTCGCAGGGAACATGGCTGTGCGGTCCGGACCCTCAGCCTGACTCTTTGGATCTCTGCCTCCCAAGTGCAGAGATTACAGACAGATCTCTTGGGCTCCACTGAATTTGACTTTTTGGATGAGTATTATAAAATAATGCTATAAATTATGTGTCTTGTATTAAGCCCATTCCCTTGCAAATCATGACTATAACAGAGAGCAATAGTGGTTAGGGGGAAGTACACAGGGAAATGGAGAATGAAACATTATTCTGTTCTGGGGACTGAGACTTGATGATGAACCAGTAAAGAACCAGCTGAAGGAGCTATTTGCATCCCCAGGAACACTAATTGGGGTGTACAGAGAAAGTGCATGGGGAACATTAACAGGAGCAGCAGGTGGGAAGTGCTCCAGACCCCAAGTGTGGGACACAGCCTCTGCCCAGCTCCAGAAGGCTCTTGGTGCTAATCTATTGCAGACAAAGCTTCACATATTTTAAAATTACAATTACAATTTTAAATTTTATTAGTCTATGTTTGCAATACATGAAGATTACATTCTTCATGGGGTGTTTCTACATGCATTAGCACATCTCAATTTCTTTTATATGCTCTTCCTCTCCTCTCCCTATTCCCTCCCTCTGTTTTGTTTCTTGATCCCCTCCCTTTTGTACAAGATTTATCTCCTTGTTTCCTACAACTTATTTTTATTTTGATCTTTGTTTACAGTTGGGGCATCTTGTGTCAGAGAAACTGTGCCATATTTAAGCTTATATGCATGATTTGCTTCACTTGACATTACAGTCTGAGGCGGCATCGGTTCTACAAATGATTCAAGTTTATTCTTCTTTAGGGCACAGTACTACTCCACTGTGTACAAATGCCACATTTTTTATCCATCCATCCACTGATGGACATGCAGGCTGCTTCCAAGCCATGCTTATTATGAGTTGTGCTGCTACTGACATGCATATGCATAGGTTTCACAGTAAAGAGTCTTTAATTCTTTCTTGAATTTTACTTTATGGGTTTCTTTTTGGACTAACCGTGCTTCTTATCTACACAGTACCATCTGTCAGTCTTCTGGTTCTGACCCTCTGCTCACATTGGTTGTTTCTGCTGCCCCTACTTTCATATAAATTTTTAATCTCTTGGATTTCTGTTTGCTACCTTTCCATGGAATCTAATTCTTTGCTGAACTGGACATTTATGTTTTGTATGAGTTTGTTTAGCTCAGCTTGATTTTTATTAGTGTCTATTATAATCTTGCTGATATTTTTGTTTATTAGGTCCATTATCTATTCAGTTAAATCTTTTTTTTTTAAGACAGGGTCTCACTTTGTAGTTCAGGCTGGCCCTGAGCTCAGCCTCAAACTCATCACCGCAATCCTCCTGCCTCTGCCTCCCGAGTGCTGGGATTATAGTTGTGAGCCACCATGCCCAGCATTGTGGTATGTGGTTACCCAGGATCAACCTAGTTCTGTGCACTTGCAAGGCAGTTACAAGAACCACTGAGCTAAATCCCCAGCCTGAGTTATATCTTCTTTAAGCTCATCAAACACCTTACGACTTGTCTTTTTAATCTTCTTTATCCTTTTGAATAATTCAATTGTATGATTTTTGATTTCTTCCCCCTTCCCAGCCCATAGATAAGCTTGGAGAAGTTGGTAATCTGGGGAGGTATTTTGTTGTTTTATCCTGTCATGTTTCTGTTTGTTTGTTTATGCTGAGGTTTATGCATTAATTATACACCCCCAAAACCAGAAGCAATTGGGGTGGAGGCAAAAGCCTACAGTTAGCTATGCACGGAGTGCAACACTGAAAAGAAGATCCATTAAGTAAAGCGTTCTCCAATTTGATTCTCAAAATGGCACCTGATGAAGCACTCTAGCAGTACGGATGGTGCAGCTCTGGGTTTCTTTTCCAGCTCTAACCCCACACTGCCTTTATGGTTTACAATAGTTATGGGCTTTTCTTGGGGCTAGTACTGCTAGCCAGCTCCATACTTGGTGCTTAGGCCTGCTGATCCTCCGGGCTTTCCCTCTCTCCCTGAGCACTGTCTCTTCCACAGTAAAGCTGATCAGTTGTCAGCAGCTCTGCCAGACTCATGGTCTTTGGTTTTTTGTGTGTCTAGGTGTTTCCAGTTGACATTAAATTATGTTTCTGTGAAATAGCCTTATTTGGGGGTAGAGTTGTGGACTTCTCATTCTGACTATTGTATAGTAGCATACTATGTAACTATACTACAATTTACGTATCCATTATATTGCCTAGTGCTCCTAGGACTACCTGCCAGATGTATTTTGGTATGAGAACATCTGTGTTATGGACCTAAGAATGAAGTAGGAGAATCACAGAATACATTCAGCTTTAATAGATACTGCAGAATGTTTCTACAGATTTACGTCCCTACCAGCAATACATCAAAGTTCAACTTTCTCAACTCTTTGTTTTTGCATTTCAGCCAATCATGTGGGTGTGAGGTGCTGCTGGACTTGATTTATATTACCCTGATGACTAATAAAGTTGAGCACCTTCTCCTATGTTCATTGGCCATGTGGATCATCATTTTTATGATGTGTAGGTCATGTTTTCTACTCATGTTTCTATTGATTTGTTTTTTCTTGTCTTTAGTTATTCTACATGTGAATCTTTTGACAGATACTCCTGCTGTGAATATCTCCAACTCCCCCACTAGTCACTTGCTCTTACCATCCTTCAGTGGTGTCCTTTAATAAACTAGTTATTAACTTTAACATTATCCAATTTATTAATTTTGTTATAAAGCTGCCTTTTGAACCTGTTTGAGAAATACTTGCATACTCTAGTGTCACAAAGATATTCTGTTTCCTCTAAAAATTTTCCTGTTTTATCTCATATTTATACCTAAAATATATCTGAAGTTTTTTGTAATAGTGTAAGATAGGAGTCAATAAACATTTTTCCATATGGATATTCAACTTAATCAACACCATTTATTGAAAAATATCATCCTTCCTGCACGATACTGCATTGGTGCCTTTGTCATAAATCAGATGACCAGGGCAGGGGTGTAGCTCAGTGGCACGACACTCAGATGCTTGGCAAGCCCAAAGTCCTGAGTTCAATCCTCAGTACCAGAAAAGAAAAAAATCAAATTGTCATATGTGAGCATCTGCCTCTGAATTCTGTATCGTTTCATTCATCTATTTGTTTATTCTTACACCAAAATGTCTTAATTGCTATAGCTTCATCATGAATCTTCATATCTGGTAGCATAAGTATCTTCCAGCTTAATTTTCCTTTCTCAAAATTATCTTGAATACTTTTTGACATTTTACATTTCCATATAAATTCTGGCACAGTTCATAATTCTCTGGAAAAGAAAACTCCTGAAATTTTGACAGGGATTACACTGTATTTATAGATTGATTTAAGGAAAATTGGTGCTTTTATAATATTGTCTTCCATATCATGAATATGGCAAATCCTTCATTCATTTAAGTTTCTTAGCTCCTCTTAATAATCTTTTACAATTTTGAAGGTAGAAATATTACCCTCTTTTCTCCAGATGTATTTCTGCTTTTTATATTTGTTGAAGTTATATTTCTTAATGTTTCATTTTCCATGTAGTTATTACTAATATGTTGTAACAAAAATAAGTTTTGAATATTGACCTCCCTCCAGTGACTTTGCTAAATCCACTTATTAATTGTAATAGTTTGTAAATTCTTTTGAATTTTCTGTATACAAAATAATACTGTTAGCAAATAATGACAGTTTTATCTCACATATTCTGATGATTACTCCTCCTTGAATGGGGAGATCTATTTTCTGAACAAATATGCGTAGGAAAGCAAAGTAGTATTTCAGTTAGGATTTGTTGTTCTTACTGTTCCATCAAGTGTATATTCCCTGTGCCCTTGACCTCTGCATGCCAGAGGTCAGCACAGCTCATGGCAATTTCCTTGAGATACAGAAATTTCCTTTGCTATTTGATGTGCTCATCCTTCAATCATCATCACTCTTTTTGTTTAGAAGTGTGTTTAGTAAACGTTAAAAGTAGGAGATCCACAGGATTTCTTTTTCAACTCAATCTTTTGGTGCTAAGGAGCTACATCTCTGTTGTCACCCTACCTAGTTTCCTCTGGTGGCTCCCTGCAGCCCCGAGATTTCTGAGTGCTAATAAAATGTAGTCAGGGCTGGGACTTCTTCAGAACTCTTCATTCTACCTCAGGAAGCCTAGAATTGTTAAGCACACTTTGCAGTTACGATGCTTGACGTTGTGGCAGTTTTCTTCTCACTGACAATAAGACTTGTTCTTGTTGCTACTTTTTGTTATTGTCAAAGATATTTGAAAGAAGAGATAAAGTTAAATTGTTCTTATTCGTCAACTATGACATGATGTCTCCTTCACAATTTAAGAAGCTAAAATGTGAATGTCATACATTTCATGTGTCCATTGTAGAAAATGTAGAAAACAAACAGGAATACATAGAGGAACAGTTAAGAACAGTAAAATATAGATTTAGGTACTTGAGGCAAAGGCAAAAAGGACTTTGGTATGACTTCAAGAAAAGAGGTGTTAATGGACAAAGGGATCCCTTGGAGAACTTGACTGTGCCAAAATATACAGGACTCAAAGGGGAGGTGAGTGAGACAAGCCCACAGGACAAGCTGAGTGTGCAAACATAAACAGCCCTCGGAGGGGAGATCTGGCCCAGCGAACACAGACAGGGCCCTGCAGGAAAGCAGAGGCTGCACAAGAGGCATAAAGTGCAAACTGCGCCATGCTCAGAGGGGAGGCATAAAGGAGGCAAAAATCCCATCATTAGAGGTGCTGGAAGTCTTATTAGGTTACACGCAGATCCCTGGAACTAATGCTGAATTATTCTCCATTAAAGATTCATTTATTGTTTTGCTAAATGGCTCAAGAGGAAGAGTGTAACATCCCCCATGGAAAAATTTGAGAACCCTGAGGATTCGATTTACTTTTAAGCAAATAAAATACAGTTATTGTACTGAAATTGCAAAAATTAAGGTTTCTGAAATACTGGTCTGGAGCAAACACCCCTCCCCCAGCTATGAAGAAACTAAGCCAAAGAGAAAACATGATGTAGTCAAGGCTGAACCAAGACAAATACACAAATCTCTGACTTGCTAGGCCAGTGTGCTTTCCTCGGCAACTCACACACTTCCCTGTTAATTTGAGAGAATTCAAAACTGCAAAGGTTTCTTGTTACTCAATTTTAGAACTGCTGCTTACCTTTAGGAACTTTTTATAGCCCCTTTATAATATCTTTATGAACACTCTCTGCCTTGACGTGGTCATCTGTTTAGTAAAAACTCTAAAGCATTGTGGGAGGTGATGTAAGGAGTAAAATAGCCACAAGGACTGAATTTTGTGGGGGAAGGAGGGAGTCTGCCTATGTAGCTCAGGCTGGCCTCAAACACAATAATCCTCCTGTCTCGGCCTCCAGACTGCTGCGATTACAGGAGTATGCCATTATCCTCAGAAAAACTTAAAATTTTGTGGAGAATTATGTATTTAAGTACAAATAAGTACTCAAGACACAATAAAGTACTACCGACACAACAATACAAGTAGTATAGGACAAAAGAGAAAGAGAATTATTCTCAAGTGGGGATTGAGAGACTTCAGAAAGGAAGTGCTATTAGGTCAGGTTTAGATGAATGAGTAGAGTTTTGATGGGCAGAATTATGAAAGAAAGTTCCAGACTTAGGCAGACAGCAGGGGCAAAAATGGAGAGATTCCTGAGTACATGGGGAAGCTGGGTCACAGTGAAGAATCTGAACTGGCTGGAAGCCTTGGCAGAGGAGCCAGGCTGCCCCAAAAGACAAGGCTGAGAGGACGGGAAGAATGTGCAACTTGTGGGGCACAGAAAATTTCTCTCAAAATTATTGTTTAAAAAGGCCATATGGTGCTAGGAAGCCACATATTCCCATACGTTACACGGTGATCATTACGTCTTATATCCTCCTTTCATTAATGCTGAGTACTCATCTAAAGCACCTTTGAGTCCTTGGTGTGTCAGTGGAAGAGAAAGTAATCCATGAACAAGATCAAGATGCCTGACTGTGCAATAGGAAGAAACGAGGCTGGAGGTCTGACCCACCAGAAGCCATCTGGCTGTCCAGCCGGAAAAAAGATGGCCCAGTGTGGGTGAAAAGAAACTCCCACTCAGCATGGAAAAGCTGTAGAGAGAAGAGAAATGCAAAACAGCAATCGATGGGTGTCAGCAATTAGATTTCTTGTTCTAGTTGTGACATTGGTGATGCTTTAGTGAGTGGCCTTAAAAGAGAGGTCGCTAACAATGTCACGTGACCTGAGGATCCAGAAGGTGAGATGTGAGATCAGTTCATGAGCAATGGGATGTCAGAGCCAGACGTGACAGAGAGAAGGGTGATAGAAAATCCAGCTGGGTTAGACCGAGAGGATTTCCCTGGCCAGTGCCAAGGCATCTGGTACAGTCTGTGCGTGCTTAGAGAAACATGAGTCCTTTGGTTCTGTTAGGATCCATATCTGAACACGTTCTGAGCTCTTGAGATTGTGGGGCACTGAATAGATATGTAATAGGCTCTCAATGTCCTAAATAATCAGGGAAATGAACAGAGCTCCATTAACAGAAAGAATCCACATCTACTGCCACTACACAGGTACTGCTTAATGTGCATGAACATTGTTCTTTGTTCTCAGTGTAACTTTGCAGGAAGAATTTTCATCCTATCTTAAATATTTATAGGGACCCCACAATGTGTTATCTTGAAATAGTTCATATTATTCATTTTGTGGAGAATTCATACAACAGATGCTTTCTTTGAGTTAAATATAACATTGGTAACCCAAAATATGTATGTGTTCATGCATGTCAAGTAAACTAAGAGATGGGGACAGGAATGAGGCTAATTGAAAAATATCAGAAATTTTAAAAATAATTTATAAGGTGCTTTGGAATTCAACTTGATCAAAGAAATTTTTGTTTGGTTCCCGCTACAGACTGATGTATTTAATGTATTCTCAGAGATACAAAAATGAGAGCTGAGGATTTCCTGACCTGTGTGGACCTTGCAGTCAAATAGGTGATAGACAACTCTAATAGAGGGCAGATTAAAATAAACATTAAAAGAAAGACTCACGTAGGGTGCGTTGAAGGCTCAAAGAAGAGAAATCACACTTCTTATATGTCTTATCAAATCTGAAGTGCTGTCAATTGAGAGATGCACCATTATTTCATATACCACTACAAAAAAGAACTCAGATAATTAGACTATGACATGTTATTGATGGTAAGAAGCAACCTTCTTGCAAAGATGTTAAAAATTTGGGTCAACATTATTGTAGAGTTGATGAAATGTGGTAATTGAAGAATTTTGATAGGTTGAAATGAGAGGAAAATCCCACAAAGTAGGGGTCCTTCTGCTTTTTATATACTACATACATTCTTTGATCACTTATTTCTATGACTTCAAACATTCCCTCTAGGATCATAACTCATAAGACTTCAATCTCCTGCCAGAATTTCTCTCCTAAAATGCAGACTCTTATATCCAACTTTTTTTCACTCATTTCCTTCACACATATGTAGTACCTATCACATTATTTGTATGAGGTATAGTCATAAATGTTTTATATTTATTCACTAAAGCCCTGTAAATGGTATTCTTGTTATTACCGGATTATACAGAGAAACTAGTTATCTTGTCCAAGGCTACTCATCTAGTCAGTGGCAAAACAACTTACTAGTTCCCATTTTCCTTTAAATGTGCTGAAGAATATAAAAATCTACATTTCTCCAACTGAATTCACAACCCCCCCCAAACATACTTCTCCTCAAGCTTCATAACATCTCCATTACCACAGTCAGTCAAATAAGGGCCTCTTCCCTAATGTCCATATCTCAATTATCACTGTTCATCAGTCATTTCTTTTTCTTTCCTCACAACCTTTGCCTTATTTCAAAATATGACAGATCTGTGGTTATTAAAATTTACTAAAGGGGCTGGGGATTTAGCTCAGTGGTTCTGGTGCCTGCCTTGTAAGTGCAAGGTCCTGGGTCCATCCCCAGTAACCACATACAGCAATGCCCAGCATAGTGACTCACACTCACCAGAAATCAGTACTACATATCACAGTGTGGGGTGTGGTAGCTCACACCTGTAATCCCAGCACTTGGGAGGCAGAGGCAAGAGGACTGTTGTGAGTTCAAGGATAAACTCAGGACCAACCTCAACTACAAAGTGAGAACCTGACTCAAAAAAAAAAAAAAGAAAAGAAAAAACCTTACTGAAGAAAACATCTTAATAATAAAAATTTCAAAGCCCTTCCCTGGACTTTTTCATTCAATGATTTAGAAAGAGATAGGCTCCATAGATACATATTTTAAGCATCTAAGATAATGTTTATATCGAGGCAAGTTTGGGATATAGTGCTGCATCTGTTAAGGTTCTTTGTAAGTCAAAAGAAGCTAACTGTGGGTAACAAGTGGGAAAGCTCAAGTTTACTGGAAGGAAATGACTAGCATACTGACATCTTTTAAAAGCTAAGCAGCTAAGAAATTTATCTGTAGGAACCTAGATAGCAGCTACTAATGAGCATCAGATGCTGACAGGGATGAATTAGCTCCAATCTTTGTGTCACTCAGATCAAATCCAAGATTCAAGAGAATGTGTCTCTGGCTCAGTGTGGCTCACATTCCTGTCTCTTGGTAGAAGGGAAATGCATCTATGCTGACAGTTTCAACAGAATCACATTCACTGATAAAGAGATAATTTTCCAAAAGGAAAATCAAAGGTCTTTCCTCAGAAAATATGGGAGCTGAGATTTATAGACAAAACCACATTTCACTAAAAAAAATAAATAAATAAAAAACCTAAATCCATAGTCCAAGTCTTCAATCTGTCTGTATTTAGGTACTAGCACTGTGAGGTTCCTAAAACATACATCTGATAATCTTACTTTCCTAATTAAATTGAGTGGATCCAATCCCCCACTTGAAATATAAGGTTAAGCTTTCTAACAAGTGAACTGATCCCTGCAGACTTCTTCAATGTCATCTTTCACTGTTTCTACATTCCCACTTATACTTCAATCATAAAGTTATAGTCATCCTTTAATAGCCAGGAGGGTATGTTCCAGAACCCTCCAGAGAAATCAAAATCCATGGATGCTACTATAGCTTGTGCTTAGATGTCTTCCTCCAAGTCTCATGCTTTTTTGAAGTCTCACATTGAATCTAGACTGTGTGACTGATTAATGGTGGTGTTGGGTCCAAGAACATTAGGATCAAGAGTAGAGGATGTGTGCTACCACCCTAGGTAGTATGAATAAGATAAAAGGGGCAGAAAGGTGTTATTAAGGTCTCTTGTTGCTTGGCTGCTGTCTGTTTGCTATGAACTATTTTCCTCCTGTCATGTGCTATCCTGCCTTGGCATCACCTGTAGGGAGACCTCTACAAACTGTAAGGCAAATAAACTGTTTAACTTTAGGTGTTGGGTATCTTGTCTTAGCAACAATAACAGTGAGACAGAATTTGGTATCAGAGAAGTGAGATCATTGCTGTGGCATTACCTGGCCATGTGGCTCAAGAGCCTTTGTGACTGGCTTGCAGGAAGAGAGTTAGGAAAGGTTCAGGGATATCAAATGATGAAGTAGGGCTGGAATGCCTATGTACCATATGGAAGATTCTGTTTAGAACCCAGAAGACCAGAAAGCTGGTAAAGACCAGGCTCAGGAGGTTTCTGCTGGGAAGAAGGACTGCATCGGATGCTGGGCTCCAGGCAATGTGTGTTATGCCTTGGCAAAAAGTTTGTATTTTGCTGGTGTCCAGAGGCTTTGCCTGAGTTTTAGATTAAGGGCAGTGGACTAATTAACCTGGTAAAAGAAATTTTAAGGCAGTCTGATGTTGAGTCATGGCATGGCTACTGTTGTGTGCTTTTAGCCAGATTTGTGTTCAGAACCAAGAGCAAAGAGACTAGCAGAATGATTTAAAGTGTTTTGAGTTTTGGCAGAATGGAAGCTCCAGTAAAGTTGTGGCCTGCAAAGCCACAACTTCCAGCTTGCTGGAAGAGAACTTGGTTGCTGTGAAGATTAACATTAAAAAGCACATATACTTTGGAAAAGGACAATAGAAAAGATGGCCCAAGGGCATCACAAGAGGCAGGAGTACTCTACTCTTTTCAGCCTCAAAATTGCAAGAGTGAAAGATTTTGCTTTGAGAAGACAGCTCCAGAGCACTATGCTCCAGAATGGTGTGCTGGTGAATGGTGTGGAAAGTTGTTCCTCACAGTACGGTTCACAGGGACTCAACTCCCACAGACAAGAGAAGGAAGCTTGGCTACTGCTCCAGCTGGCAGGAGACCTTGGCATCATTTACATGGTACTGGTTTTAGGTGCATGAAGAATATGAGAGTTGTGAGGTCAGTAAGGCTTCCACCGAGATTGTACAAGAAACCTGGGAGGCCAAGCAGTGCAGCCCTGAGAGAGCTGTGTGTGAAGCTGCAGCTATGAAGTTGAAGAAGGTGCAGTGGACCCCAGAAGTCCGAGAAGACAGGAATGTAGATCATCTGAAGAAAGCTGCAAGGAGAGAGAAGAACTGGCTCAAGAGAGAAGCTGTGGAAGCTGCAAGCATCTGTACAGCCATAAGAGGAAAGACACCCACACTCTGAACTTTACAACTTGCCACAGATTGCCAGGGATGTTGCAAGTGGAACTGTGGGATTTAACGTTTGCCCTGCTGGATTTTGAACTTGCTCTGGTCCCCTCCCTTTGTATCCCTCTGTTTGCAACATCTGGAATGAAAATGTCTATCTTGTGTCATTAAATATTGAAAGTGTTTAATTTTATGCAGGGCTTACAACAGTAATGCCGAAATTGTAGGACTTTAGCAATGAGATGGACTAAATGCTTTCCTTGTATAAAGGGATATGTGTGAGACTTTGTGAGGCCAGGGGCAGAATGTTCCGGCTTGTGTTTAGAGTTCCCCCAAAGCCTCCTGCTTTTTAGAAGTGGCTGAATATACAGTATGTGATAGTCTCATGGGCTAGCCCTGAAAGCACTAAGATTAAGAGTGTGAGAATAAGAAAAAAAGGGCAGAAAGATGCTGTTAAGATCTCTTGTTGCTTTGCCACTATCCAAACTATTGCCCTTTGGCCAACCTGCCTTGGAGCTACCAGATTATGGACTGAAATCTCCCTTTTAACTTTAGGTGTTGGGTGTTTTGTCTCAGCAATGAGAAAAGTAACTAAGATAGATGTTTCAAATCTCCTATATGGCATGGCATAGTATTTGCCTATAATATATACACATATACTTTAGATTATCTCTAGATTACTTTGAACACATAATATTATATAAATACTGTATAAAGTCATAGTTTATTCTTAGGGGATAACAATAAAAAAATTTATGCATGTTCAGTACAGATGCATATTTTTCTCAAATATTTCTAGTCCACAGTTGGTTAAGTGTGGATATGGAACTTTGGACACAGAGGTCTACTTTATTTGTACTTCTTCAAAAATACTATATATCCCTTTATATATTGTTTTATCAGTGCATAATAACTGAAGTCTCACCATAAGCTGAGTATGGAAGGTACAACTGGGATAAAAAACAAACTAGTTCCTACAGTCATGAAACCTATATTTGGGGGTAAGATTACAAATAATCAGAAAAAATGTATAATTGTCAGTTATCTTAAATTCTTTGAAATAAATGTTAATGCCAGCATGAGAAAGTATAAATGTGAATGGGGAAATATTAAAGGCTTCCCTGAAAAAATTACATTTCAGCAAAAGAAACTGGCTGGAGTGAGAAAAGAGAGAAGGTTTCTAATATTGGCAGAACTGGAAAGTGGCATTTCAAAAGAATCAAGGGACCACAACTAGAACTTGTACAGAAAGGAAGTGATATGAGAAGAGTTTGCCCCAACAGGTATATGGAAATCAAGTAAGAAACTGTTATTTGCACAGACAATGGGGACATATTGATTTTTAAACACGGAAAGAAATAAATGTGTCAATTACTTCTGCTTAGCTGGAAATAGTAGTGCATAGATTTCCTGAGTTGTCAAGCCATGGATATTGACTTGGGAGTCAAAAACAACGTTGAACTGTCAGAGCACATGATATTTCTGAGTAGCAAATCAGGCAGAAACAGCCTGAAGATAACAGGGAAGGAAGAGAGGAGAGAAGAGAAAGAAGACAAGAGGTCAGTCTAGGATACAGGATGAGAATGCTAACAGTTGAGATATGAAGAAAATTTCCAGAAGGAGAAAAATGTAGGTTGTTGTTCAATTTCCAATAGTAAATGCAGAAGTAAAGAAGAATTATCAAGAAAAGCTTTCACATCTGATAGAAACTCAGTTGGGGATGCAAAAGAAAAATAATGGATTAGATGTAACCTTGTAGGTAGGTGATTTCAAAAGCAGGCAAGGGCTATAGATTTTTTTTAAAGAATCTTATAAGGTCTGCCAGAAAGAACCACAGTTCTGTAGCAGAAGTGAGGAAATCAATTGTTTAAATGAAATTTTAAAGTAATGAGAGAATACACTTAATGGAATAAGTTAAGAAATAAGTTGCAAATCTTCAGAGGAACTAATTTGTGAAGGAAGCTAGAGAAAAGGGCATCCTTAATAAGTATGACATCTCTCTTCATTTTCAGTAATGGAAGGATAATAATAATAATAATTTGGTAGTAATTATTATATTGTACCTTTACTAAGTATTGGGAAATATTCTCAGAAGTTTAAAGTATCTCATTTTATCACTAACTCTGTAAAGTAGGTAGTATTTTCCTCTTTTTATAGAAGAGAAACTGAAGTTTAGAGTTTTAAACAACTTTCTGAGCCTCTCAAAGTCAATAACTCATATGTAAGCAAGTTTAATTGCAGGGAAGTTGATTTCAGAATCTCAACTCTCAACCAACACTTTTTCTGGTCTAGCACATAACTGCCATCAAAGAATCAAGATTTTAGCCAAGGTTTTATATAGGAGCTATTAGAAGTAAGTAAAATACCTTTCTTGGTGATCATAAAGGTTTGCCCTTCCATTAAATATATAACTGTCATTATATTAGTTGTTTGTCATTATATTAGTTATTAGTTATATTTTGTGACTCTCTGTGAGATCACCAGCTTTAGAAGACAAGAGCTATGTGTTGTTCATATTTATATTTCCATTACTCAGAACAATATCAAGGACTTCAAAAATGTGTAAGTCCTTAAGTTGAATTACTTTGGATGACAAAGACCTCTTGCTAAATTTCTTGGAAATTATGAATAATTAAAATAATTTTTAATTTCAATGAATGTACATGTATGAATGTTTGTACATGTTAAGCAATTTGTGGAGACAATTGCAATGCTTCAATAAAAATAATGCTTCTGAATAGTTCAGAATTTTATTTATGCAGCACAGTTCACAGGGTCAAAGTTCAGCTTTTCAAAATCAAGTCCTAATCATTAAACCCTACTGCCATACTATAAGAATATCTTAATAGTAAAGCCTTCTGAATTGTAACTCAAAAGTAGAAAACTATTTTTCCAACTACAAGGATTACAAGCATCCACACTAAATTATTACACTGACATTTTGTTTTAAAAGTTACATGAAGGAAACTAATAAATAATTTTCTACCTAATGAGTCATCTGAGTTGTACATGAACATTATTTCTTTAAAAATAGCTGTTCCTCTTCCTTGACTTGTACTTGCTTCTCCTTTTTAACTTGAAACAGTTTAAATTTTAGGACTTAATTTCACACAGCCTTAACTGTAATTATCTGGATATTTCTTTTTTGCATCTAGAATCCAATTATCTTATGGTCTATGCATTTGAAATGTTGTGCATCTCAAGCTTGGTGTTTCTTAAGGGGATTATAGGTCTTAACGTCCTTTAGTTATTTTTGTTTACTTAAGTTTTTCTTGCTGTTTAACTTTCCCTCTATCTTGTAAACTACATTTTCAGAGAGCACATATTATCTTTTTAAGTTATTTATGTGGTTTTGAAGAAGTTTACTTTTCATATCTTTGATTCACTGCTCCAAGATATTTTGGATTCTGATCCTTTATTCATGTAGTCTTTTTTAAAATATAATTTATTTTGCTTTTCTCACATGCTTTTGCTTTTCTCAAAAATATGTTTAAGACATACTTGTGAAGGGTTTTAGAAAATGGCCAAGCAATCATAATTACATTTGGCCTACAACACTTTATAATCCAGTGATAGTCCAGATTATAAGGCCTTTACCACATAGGCCAATTTATGTTACACCCTTTACAGATCAGAAACCTCACCAATTAACTTGTTCAAAATTTACACAAATTTACATTTTTTGTGTTAGAGAAATTAGCTGATAACATATATGGATAAAACCAAATTCAACCCCAATGTTAAAAAATAAAGAAAGCCCAGAATTGTGGCTCACACCTATAATCCCAACACTATAGTAAGCTCAGAGATGTACATGGTAAGTTTGAACATGGTTGGGGCAATGTTAGTGACTGAGACTCTATCTTAAAATAAAATAAAATAATTGCTTAAAGAGCTAGGAATGTAGCTCAGTGTGAAAGCCCTGGGTTCAATACCCTACACTAAGAAAAAAAAATACTTTAATGTGTGTACTCTGTCATTTATGGAATATTCAAGAAAGAAGGTTATTCACCAGAAGTTACGGATATTCTCCTATGTTCCTGACATTCTTAGATATTGAGCAGAAAGGACTATTACAGCTTTTATGGAATTTTCATAAGTTTAGATCTCCATAGGTAATAGCATGCAAAATAAGACAAGCGGGATTTTACACAGTGATACATACTAAGGATTTTAAAAGGCATGTAGTGGTTTTGTGGAGCATTTGAAAAAAGTACAACTCTGGGCCAGGGATATAGCTGTGGTTCTGGCGCCTGTCTTGCAAGCGCAAGGGCCCGGGTTCGATCCCCAGTAACCACATAACAATACTGGGCATGGAGACTCATCCCAGCAGCAACCAGTACCACATACCACAGTGCCAGGTGTGGAGGCTCACGCCTGTAATCCCAGCACTCGAGAGGCAGAGGCAGGATTCCTGTGATGTGAGTTGGAGGCTGAGTTCAGGGCCAGCCTGAACTACAAAGTGAGACCCTGTCTCAAAAAAAAAAAAGTACAACTCTGAATAAGGTGGCTTGGGAAGATATGTCTGAAAACACCTACTAAATGACAGATCCATTACAGTAAACAGGAAGACACAGTTCCTCCCTTAAGGGAGCTCATAGTCCTGGGGGGAAAACAGATGTTAACATAAGAATTATCCATCTAATTAGTGTTTTAAAAAGGAGAGTCTAGTACAAACAAGTATCACAAGCAGTGCTAACCCAAGTATCAGGGAAACTCTGAAGAGCTGACATTCAAAATCAAGCCTAGTAGATAATAAGTCAGCAAGATGAAAGCAAGGGACCTCCTTTCATGTGAAGCATCTCAAGAAGTTTAGTCAGAGATAAAGCATCAAAGATTTTGGAGGTCCCTTCAACACCACTCTTTCCAAATGGCCCATTTTACACGTGAAAATTCAAGCCCTAGGAAAAGTACATGATTTAAGATTTTTCCAACATGTCTGAATAGAGGAGTCAGACCTAAGAAACTCAGAGAAGAGCAACTAAAAACACAGGTAATTAAAAGAAGAGGAGGGACATACACCCATGTGCACATAACCAATTTGAAAGAAAAGATTTGTAGATTGAACAAAACACACACATAACAGCTTAAAAGAGGGAAGCAGCCCAATAGGGCTGGAGCTCATGTCTGTGTCTGTCACTGGGACAGCCATTTGGAGAAGTTCCCAAATAACTCACAAGATCCAAAGAGCATGATAGAGTCTAGTTGCACAAGATAGACTTGGGGTATAAGGGCGCCTCACTTCACTATTCCTTCTCCAAACACAGAGAAGGCATGATATCTTACATAGAAGATCCCAAACACTCCATCAGGAGGCTCCTAGATTTAATAACAAATTCAGTAGTGTAGCAGGTCACACAGTCTACACTCAAAAGTAAATAGCAGTGGCTGGGGATTTAGTTTAGTGTCACCACCATCTGCCTTGTAAGTGCAAGGTCACGAGTTCGATCCCCGGTAACACAAAAGAAAAAAATAGCATTCCTGTACACAACTAATAAGCTGACAGAGGAGAAAAAAATAGTGAAAAAGCATGTTTCACAACAGCATCCAGAAAAATGACTTAGAAATTAGGGTAATGAAAGAACAGAAAGACTTTTATACTGAAAACTACAGTACTCTAAAAAAGGAGATCAAAAAGGATATCAGAAAATTCAAAGATATCCCTTGTTTCTTGGATAAATTGTCATCCTCCCAAAACTATTATATAGATTTAATGCAATCTCAATCAAAACACTGATAGAATACCTCATAGAACTAGAAAAAACAATCATAAAACCAGAAAAGGCCTAAAACAGCAAAAGCAATTCTGGCCAACAATAATAAGGCGGGGGGCATGACAATCCCTGATTTGAAGCTATACTAGAAAACTACTGTGATAAAAGCACCATGATACTGGCAAAACTGTAGATTCAAGGATCAGTGGAACAGAACAGAAAATGCAGAAACAATTCCAAGCACACTCAGCTACCTTATCTTTGACAAAAGGGCCAAACACATTCACTGAAAGAAAGATAGCCATTAATACATGGTGCTGGGAAAACTAGCTTTCTACATGCTGAATATTAAACTTAGGCCCATATCTCTCACTGTGCACTAAACTTGAAATTGATCAAAGGTGTAAATATTAAAACAGAAACACTTAGTCTATTGGAAAATAGAATAATTAAAACTCTTAAAGACATAGGTGTAGTCAAAGACTTTAAGAACAAAGCACTGATCCTACAAGAAATATAAGAAAGAATCAACAACTGGGATCATATCTAATTAAAACAATTTTTCCCAGCAAAAGCAATCACCAACAGCATGCAGAGACAACCTACATAATGGGGAAAAAAATTGCCAGTCATTCTTCAGACAATGGACTAATATCTAGAATATATGAAGAACTGGAAAAAAATCATACTCCTCAAATATAAAAGCTTAGTCCAAAAATGGGCATCTGAAATGAATAGGTCCCTCTTACATGAAGGATTACAAGCAGCAAATAAATATATGAAAAAAAAAATATTCAACATGACTGATTTCTGAAGAAACTCAAAATAAGAAAACACTGAACTTCCATCGCACTCCAGAAAGAATGACTATCATGAAGAAATCAACCAATTACAAATGCTGGTGAGGTTGTGAGGGGAAAGGAACCCTTCTCTGTGGTTGGTGAGAGTGTGAAATTGGTATAATTAGTATGGAAGTTAATATGGCGATCCCTCCAAAACTAGAGATTCCATTTGATCCAGCTATTCTTGTTCTACATATCTTACGTTTAAAATAAAAACAAAAACATCATAACACAGTGATATATTCATATTCCTGTTTATACAGCATAATCTATAGTAGCTAAGTCTTGGAAACAGGTACTATGCCCATCAATAGATGAATGGATAAAAATTTAGGTTTTATCTACAATGGGGTTCTACTCTGCCATAAGGAAGGATTAATTTCAGACATTTGTAGGTAAATGAATGCACCATAAGACCATAATTTTAAGTAAAATAAATCAAACACACAAGCTTAAATACTGCATTTTTTTTCTTGTGTAAAATACTCAATAGGTAAAAAAGGAGCAAAGTGGATGACATATTTTGGGAAGTAGGAAGAGCCTGTTCAAATGGGAAGGGGGACATAGGAGATGGGAGGAGGCAAGGAAGGGAGGGAGGGGAAAGGGATCCTAAAAAGAGAATGGAAGGAAAAATGTAAGCAAAGCTGTGTAAATGGGGAGGGGAAGAACACGTGAGAGGTGGGGAGGAGAGTGAACGAGAGCCAGGGAGAGAGAACGGGAAAGGGGGGCAGGGAGGAATTAAGGTGTGTTGTACTCAGGAACAAATTCCTTAAGATGAATGTAACCGCTATTGGTCAAAAATACATACCAGTAGAAAAAAGCAGTAGATCAACAAAAATGGAAAGGGAGGAGACAGTATATTATGCTTTTACTTATATTTACATGTATGCCACTGGTGAAGTAATTAAATATTTATGCTGGAACATGGGAGTGATAATTCATTATAATCCTAATCAGGTTTAAACTTGAAATATCTGCATTATGGGCTGGGGATTTAGCTCAGTGGTTCCGGTGCCTGTCTTGCAAACGCAAGGACCCGGGTTCGATCCCCAGAAACCACATACCATACTGGGTGTGGAGACTCACGCCCAGCAGCAATCAGTACCACATACCACAGCGCCGGGCGTGGTGGCTCACGCCTGTAATCCCAGCACTTGGGAGGCAGAGGCAGGAGGATTGCTGTGATGTGAGTTTGAGGCTGAGTTCAGGGCCAGCCTGAACCACAAAGCAAGACCCTGTCTCAAAAAACCTTAAAAAAAAAAAAGAGAAATATCTGCATTATGACTAATCATCTTAATAAATAGTTGTAATTATTTGCCTTTATTACTTAATATGAGTACTTTTCCTTAATTATAAATAATGAACCAACCTGTCAATAACTTCACATTAAAAATGTCAGATTTGGAAGAGAGTACAATTTGATACTGAAGTTTTAAAAGTTTTTGGAAATGTCTCTGATTTCCTGCCCTGCTTTAAGAAGAAAATAATCACATACATATTTCGAATTTTGAGAAAGGTTAAACAATCACCTTTTATTGTATTTTTCTAAGGCCTTTAAAAAACAAAACCCAAAAGAATTTAAGAAGTGAAATTGTGATTATTTGAAAGAAAGGGCTGATTTTGAATTCCATCGTGATTTTCATATCAGGCTATAAAATTCTTATTCTGAGTTGAAATATATACACTTTCCTTGCAATAAATTTCCAAATACAAATTTTTTAAAAGTGTAAATGATTTATCTAAGTTACACACTGAGTTAGGGAAAACATTGGAACTAAACTATCAAAGCCTTGCAACAAAAACTCCACAGGGCAGGGATTTTTGTCTGTTTTCTTT
Organism: Petromus typicus; assembly: GCA_004026965.1. Taxonomy (NCBI): domain Eukaryota; kingdom Metazoa; phylum Chordata; class Mammalia; order Rodentia; family Petromuridae; genus Petromus; species Petromus typicus. Next base: position 23,798 of record PVIR01008011.1, read on the forward strand.
TTTCTTTTTTTTTTTTTTTAATCTTTATTGTTACATTGCATAAATGCATCATGATTGCACTCCATAATGGGGATTTGTACCAGTATAAGACACAACTTAATTTTTACTTTTTCCCATAGCCCTACCCACCCTACCACCCCCCCATACATGAAATTTGTTTCCTTACTTTTTTGCTTTAGTCTCATTATTTTCCCCCTTCACCCTATTTTACTATGAGTATTTTCTATTTCACAATACATAACATACAAGTCTAGGACTCATTTACATCTTTATTTTCTCATACCAGAGAAAAGATGCGATATGTACCTATCTGTGACCTATTTATTTCACTTATGAGGATATCCTCAAGGTATGTCCATTTAAGTCGAAATGATTCAAACTTATCATTTTTTATGGCAGAGTAATACTCCATTCTGTAGAAGAACCATATCTTTTTTATCCAGGCTCCAGTTGATGGACATTTGGGTTGTTCCCAAGATATAGCAATCACAAATTGGGCTGCTATAAACATGGGTGCACATATGTCACTGTGATATGAGTCTTCTAATTCTTGTGTGTATATACCTAGCAGGGCGATGGCCAGGTAAAATGGGATCTACAATCCTAGCTTTCTTTTTTTTTTAGGTTTTTTGAGACAGGGTCTCGCTTTTGTGGTTAACGCTGGCCCTGAGCTCAGGCTCAAACTCACATCAAAGCAATCCTCTTGCCTATGCCTCCCAAGTGCTAGGATTACAGGTGTGAGCCACCACGCCCGGCACTGTGATATGTGGTACTGATTGCTGCTGGGTGTAAGTCTCAACACCCAGTATTGTATGTGGTTACCGAGGATTGAACCCAGTTAATTGCACTTGCAAGACAGGCGCCAGAACCACTGAGCTAAATTCCTAGCCCCTCCAATCCTAGCTTTTTGAGGAATCTCCAAAATGATCTTGACAGGGGTTGTATGAGTCTACACTCCCACCAACAGTGGAGAAGGGTTCCTTCTTCTCCGCAGCCTCGCCAACATTTGCTGTTGGCTGAATCTGAAATGGCAGCCATTCTATGTGGAGTGAGATGAAATCTCAGTGTTGTTTTCATCTCCATCTCTCGAATGACTAATGGTGTTGAGTATTTCTTCATATGCTTCTTAGCTGCTCTTACTTCTTCCTCTGAAAAATATCTATTCATTTCAGATGCCCATTTTTGAATTGGGTCATTAAATTTGGGTGGGCTGATTTTTTTGAGCTCTTTATATATTCTAGATAGTAGCCCTTTGTCTGAGGAACAGCTGGTAAACATTTTTTCCCACATTGTTGGTTGCCTTTTTGCTCTGTTGGTTGTTTCCTTTGCTGATCAAAACCTTTTTAAAAGAATGAGGTCCCATTTGCTGATTTCCTCAGCTAATTCCTGTGCTATAGAAGTTTTGTTGAAGAAGTCTTTCCCTAAGCCAATGTCTTCAAGAGTTTTACCTATCTGTTTTGTAACAGGTTTAGAGTGTCTGTTTTAATATTTAGGTCTCTTATCCACTTTAATTTTAGCTTGGTACACGGTGAAAGAGTTAGATCTAGTTTTAGTGTTTGGCAAGTTAAAGCCCAGTTTTTCCAGCACCATTTGTTAAAGAGGCTCTCTGTCCTCCATTGAGGATTTTTGGCTCCTTTGTCAAAAATGAGGTGGCTCAGTGTATCTGGAGTAGTTTCTGGATCTTCTAGTCTACTTCATTGATCCTCGGGTCTGTTACTTTGCCAGTACCACGCAGTTTTTATCACAGTGGCTTTATAGTATAGTTTCAGGTTCAGAGTTGTGATACCCCCCACCATGTCCCTGTTGCTTAGAATTGCTTTGGCTATTCTAGGTCTTTTGTGGTTCCAGATGAAAGTTTGGATTTTTTTTCTCTAGAGCTGTGAAATATGCTGTTGGGATTTGAATTGGGATTGTGTTGAATGTGTAGAGTAGTTTGGGGAGTATAGCCATTTTGACAATATTAGTTCTTCCTACCGAGGGGCAAAGCATGCCTTTCCATTTTTTGATATTATCTTCTATCTCCTTTTTCAAAGTGCTATAGTTTTCAGAGTAGAGGTATTTCACTTCCTTTGTTAGATTGATTCCTAGATATTTTATTTTTTGGGGTGCTATTGGGAAAGGGACTGACTCCCCAATTTCTATCTCAGTAGGTCAACTCTTTGTGTATATGAAGGCTATTGATTTTTGAACATTGACCTTGTAACCAGCTACGTGGCTAAGATTGGCGATTAGGTCCAGTAGTTTTTTAATTGAATTTTTAGGATCCTCTCGATAGAGTATGATGTCGTCAGCAAATAATGACAATTTAACTTCTTCTTTTCCAATCTTTATTCCTTTTATTTCTTTCTCTTGCCTAATTGCTATGGCTAATATTTCCAGAACTATATTGAACAAAAGTGGTGAGAGAGGACATCCTTGTCTTGTTCCTGATCTTAGTGTGAAAGGTTTCAATTTTTGACCATTTAGTATGATACTGGCTGAAGGTTTCTCATAGATAGCTTTTATCAGTCTGAGATACAGACCATCTATTCTGATCTTCTGTAGGGTTCTGAAGATAAATGGGTGTTGTATTTTGTCAAATGCTTTTCCTGCATCAATTGAGATGACTATATGATTTTTACCCTTAAGCTTGTTAATATGGTGTATAACATTTATTGATTTATTTATGTTGAACCATCCTTGCATCCCTGGGATGAATCCAACTTGGTCAGGGTGTATATTCTTTTTGATAATTCTCTGCATTCTGTTTGCCAGTATTTTTATTGAGGATTTTTACATCAATGTTCATTAGAGATATTGGCCTGTAGTTCCCTTTTTTGGTTGGGTCTCTCTCTGCTTTTGGAATCAGGGTAATCCCAGGTTGCTTCCAGGAATGAGTTTGGGAGTACTGCTTCCCTTTCAATTTCATTGAACAGTTTAAGAAGTAGAGGCACTAACTCTTCTTTAAAAGTTTTATAGAATTCAGCCATGAAACCATCAGATCCAGGGCTTTTCTTTGTTGGCAAGTTTTTAATTACATTTTCAATTTCACAGATTGTTATTGGGGCATTTAACATTTCTGTATCTTCTTTATTCAGCTTTGGGATTTCATATGTGTCTAGAAATCTATCCATTTCTTCTACATTTTCCATTTTATTGAAGTATAAATTTTCAAAGTAGGTGTTTATTATCCTCTGGACTTCCTCTGGGTAAGTAGTAATTTCTCCATTCTCATTCCTAAAGCATAGATATGAACCTTTTCCTTCCCTTGTTTAATGAGGTTAGCTAAGAGTCTATCAATTTTGTTTATCCTCTCAAAGAACCACCTTTTCAATTCATTGATTTTTTGAACCATTCTCTTGGTTTCTATTGCATTAATTTCTGCCCTGATCCTTATAATTTCTTGCCTATTGTGAGCTTTGGGTTTATTTTGCTCCTCTCTTTCTAGTCACTTGAGGTTCAGCAGTAAATTGTTTATTTGACGCTGCTGCATTTTCTGGATGTAGGCTTTCACTGCTATGAATTTTCCTTGTAGAACTGCTTTCATTGTGTCCCATCAGTTTCTATATGTTGTACTGGGGTTATCGTTTAGTTGTAAGATCTGCTCAATTTCTTCTCTAATTTCTTCTGTGACCCATTGGTTGGTCAACAGAGTGTTGTTCAGTTTCCATGTGTTTGTGAAGATCCTAGACTCTCCTTTGCTCTTCAGCTCCAATTTCAGGGCACTGTGGTCAAACAGTATACAAGGGATAACTTCAATCCTTTTATATTTGCGTAAACCTGTTCTATGAATGAGCACACGGTCTGTTTTGGAGAATGATCCTTAAGCAGCTGAGAAGAATGTAAATTCTGACCTTGTGGGGTGAAATACTCTGTAGGCATCTATTAAGACCATTTGCTGAAGAGTCTGGTTGAGCTCAAGCATTTCCTTATTGACGTTTTGTCTAGTCGATCTGTCTCTTTGAGACAGTGGGGTATTGAGGTCCCCTACTATTATTGTATTGGAGTTTATCTGGTTTTTCAAGTCTGTTAATGTTTGCTTTATATAGTTGGGTGCATTAGAATTTGGAGCATAGATATTTAAGATTGTGATTTCTGTCTCTTGGATTTTTCCCTGAACTAAAAGATAGTGTCCATCTTTATCTCTCTTTATCAGCTTTGGCTTGAAGTCTATTTTGTCTGCAAATAAGATAGCCACTCCTGCTTTCTTGCTGTTTCCAGTCACATGTAGTATTGTTTTCCATCCCTTTACTTTTAGTCCATGGGTTTCTTTCTGAATTAGGTGTGTTTCTTGTATTCAGCAGATTGTAGGATCTTGTTTTTTGATCCACTCTGCCAGTCTGTATCTCTTAATCGGCACGTTGAGTCCATTGACATTAATTGTTATGACTGATATGGGTAAATTTAGTGCTGCCATGTTTTCCTGGTCTTGGCTGTGTTATTCTACTTGTGCCCTTTCCCCATCAGTTTCTTGTTTGGTCCCATGGGTTGACTCGGTTAGGTCTCATGGATTTGTAACTTTCCTTATTTTTCTCCAAGATATTCTTTAAAATGTTTTGGATCACAAGTTTCATGTTTGTGAAGTTTTTCAGGTGTTTTTTGTCATGAAAGTATCTTATTTCCCCATCAATTTTGAAGGATAGTTTTGCAGGATACATGAGTCTGGATTGGAAGTTGTTTTCCTTTAGGGCTTGGAAGACTTCACTCCAGGCCCTTGCATTGAGTGTTTGAGTTGAGAAGTCCACTGTCATCCTGACGGGCTTCCCTTGGAATGTAAGGGAATGTTTTTTTTTTTTCCTCTGGCTGCTTTCAGTATTTCATTCTGTTTTTGGATATCTGGGACTTTTATGATGATATGCCTAGGTGTAGGTTTTTTCTTGTCATGGGCATGTGGCGTTCTGTATGCTTCTTATATTTGTACGTCCAGTTCTTTTATTTTTCCTATGAAGTTTTCTGCCATTATCTCTGTGAATAGCTTTTTGATGTCTTTAGCATTGTCTCCTGCTTCCTCAGTGACTCCAATCAATCTTATGTTATTCTTCTTTGAATCATCTAGGAGCTGTTGGATTGACTTTTCATTATTGCTTGCTTTTTTCCATAGATTATGCCTTTCCAGTTCATTGGTTGTCATCCTGTGTTCTAAGTCTGAAATTCGGTCTTCTGCCAAATTCATTCTATTGTGCAAACTTTCATTTTCTTTCTTAATTTCCTGGGCTTCTGCTTGTAGGTGTTTAAAAGCTTCCATTGCTTTTGATCTCTTGGATTCTATCAACTCCATGATTTCCTCTTTAGCTTTATTAATCATCGTGTTGATAGTGTCCAGTATCTCTGGTTTCATCTCAGAGATCAGTTCTGATTTCCATTTTACTAGATCTGCTTTGGTTACCATTTCCGAAGACCCTGGAGACTGGACTTCACACTTCTCTATTTCCCTTCCCCCTGTGTTACCTTGAGGTGAGAATCTTTGTATCTGAGATTTTGAGTGTTTCCTCATCTCTGACCTGCCCGGTTTTCTGGTGCTGTTTGTTGCAAGTCACTTTCCTTCTAATAGTTAGGAACTTTAAAACAGCATTGTTTCCTGGGTTGTTCTTTACAGTCTGTATTGGGACCTAAAGAAATACCCCTAGTTCTGGCACACCATATGAGGCACTCAATCAATACAGTCAGAACACCTTCTCCCATCTGTTTTAGAGGCAGGAAGGCTCTGGCTCCTGCACTGCTACAATGCCGCTGCCTGAGATTGTAATGGGCCCGCCTGCTCACCAATACAGAGTCTCTGGGCTCACTTGTGCAGTTGGCCTGGAGGCCATAGGCTGTAGGCCCTGTGCAGCTGCAACAGTAGAGGCTGATGTTCCAACAGGCTCACCTACTCACCAATACAAAGTAACTGGATGTGCTTCTGCAGCTGACGTGGAGAAAGTCAGACTCTGACCTGCTAAACTCAGTCCCTGGGCGCTCCTCCAGTGCGGGCCTGGAGGCCAGCAAGCTCCAACCCCGGCACAGATTTGGCAGCGCAGTCGCCGTTTCCCAAGCTACCTGCTGCCAAACTCAGTCCCTGGGCGCTCTCTTTCTTAACTTTTTTGAGACAGGGTCTGGCTTTGTAGTTCAGGCTGGCCCTTAGCTCAGCCTCAACCTCATCACAGCAATCCTCCTGCCTCTGCCTTCCAAGTGCTGAGATTACAGGCGTGAACCACCACGCTGGGCACTGTGGTATGTGGCACTGATTGCTGCGGGGCGTGAGTCTCCACGCCCAGTATTGTTATGTGGTTACTGGGGATCGAACCTGGGCCCTTGCACTTGCAAGACAGGTGCCAGAACCACTGAGGTATATTCCAGGCCCCAATTTTGTCTGTTTTCTTGACTATTATAATTTTAGTGCCTGGAACAATAAATATTTAGTGAATTAGTGAATGAACTGCCTGGCTCTCCAGTGGTGTGTTTTTCTCACTCTGTTATACAGCTCATAAATATCATAAAGTCATACTATGTCCTGAATGCAGCATTGTGTGAGATTAAACAGAGGTTAAACAGACATCCTCTCTGCTCTATAATTATTATATCAGAGTAATCAGATATAATTACCCAACAACATGTCAATATTGATCTTAAGGAAATAAAAAAAGAAAAATGTGTAAGAATGATTTTAAAATGTATGAATTCCTTAAAAGTAACAATAAACCCCATTATACATTAACATTAACTCATCCCATGAAAAATAGCTAAATTTTGCAATACAAAATGTAGTGAGAAGACAGGTATTATTTTACATGTTATTCAAATCTCTATAGTGTCTGGTTTAACAGAACACAGCAGAATTCTCATGTGCTTTTACTATCACTATGTTGTAGTATGTCATTTTGCTTGAATTTTATGAAGAAAATATTATACAAATATATAGTTGGAAAAAGGAGGAATACTTATTAATCCTTTCAGATAATTCATATACTGTTATTTGATGTTATACCAAAACTCAAAACTGATTTTTCAAAATGTAATTGCAACTTAGATTCCCAAAATCTTATCAATGAAATGTCAACACACTTAGATTTAAATCTATTGATTTGGCTTGCCATTTGAATAGATCTCTATCCTACCCAATAACATTCATTCATCAATTAGAATATATGACTTACAAAAAATTACTTAACGTTATACACAGTGTCTTAAGAAATATCATTCTTAGGAAGTTATCAGGCATACAAAAATAAGTACTAGTGTTCCAAAAATCTCATATTCGCTTGAAAGCATAAAATTTTATCACTGGAAAAATTACTGCTAATTATTTACCTTAAAATTACAAGTTCTCAGGCTTGGGATTTAGCTCAGTGGTTTCAGTGCCTGTCTTGCAAGTGTAAGAGCATGGGTTCAATCCCCAGTAACCATATACAACAATGCTGGGCATGGTGTCTCATGTCCACCAGCAATCAGAACCACATACCACAGTGCCAGGTGTGGTGGCTCACACCTATAATCCCAGAGCTTGGGACAGAGGTAGGAGAATTGCTGTGAGTTCAAGGCTGAGCTCAGGGCCAAAAGTGAGTTAGACAAAAGTGAGACTTTGTCTCAAAGAAACAAAAAGAAAAACCAAAACAAACAAACAAAATTACAAATTCTCCTCATTAATTGTGGAGAAAATGTCTACCAAAATGCTCAAATGTGAATAATCATAGTCTGTCAATAATTTATTCAGTAAAGAATAATGTTCCATGAAGAAAGATGCTAGTCAGCTTACAATTCAGACATACCTCACTGTTTCCCAGGATAACCTGCATTATGCTTCAAAGTGCAGCCTAAGTGCTCATGGGAACTTTTGATTTTTCCATTTGGAACAAAAATTTTGCTTGCCACTTCATTAAGAATATTCGGTAATGACACTGATTTTATTGTTTACTGCAAATGTGTGATAGTGAAAAATACGACAGTAGTGCCCCACCTCAACCTAGACTCTAGCAGTTCACTTTCCATTACTTTTCCACCATTAGCTGAAATGCCAACAGAAAGAATGAAACAAATAACCTAGTAGTATAGTTATGATCATAGTACTGAGTTTGAAGAGCTCCTGAAAATGTCTAGAACAGTGGTGGTGAGCCTATGACATGCATGCTACACCTAGCTGTCATCAGTGAAAGCTCAAAGGATCATCATCACTGGTCTAAAGGACTGCCAGAGATCTGTGCACCATCCTTTGAAGTGTTTTCATTAGTCAAGTTAATCCCTGAGAGTTAGTTTCTGTATTAGTAGATCTATAAAAACTGAAATAAGTAGTTTTATTTAACTTTTATATATACATATATACATACATATATATGTATATATGAATAATATATATTATATATGTGTATATATGGACTGAACTCAGAACCTTGCACTTGCCAGGCAGGCACAGTCCCACTGAACTAGATCTTCAGCCCTAATTTTTACTTTTTATTTATGTTAAGATTTCTGAATGGCACTTGGATTTGAGCTTTACCTTCTCTCACTGGAGTTTCCATGCAAATATCTATATTTCTTATTGTGTGCTCCAAAACCTCAATGCTTATAGTGGGCTTTTTGGAGGGGCTGGATCTAGAGAAAGTGCTACTGAAATTAGAGGTGTGAGGCTAAATTAATCCAGTGATGGGAATCAGCATAGTTGTGGGTATGGATCAAGGGAAGGCCCACCCTGGGTGTGGAGCATCACCCATAAGGCTTGTAGTCTGGATGGGATAAAAGGAAAGGGAAGCTTGCTCTGCTGCTACTTCTGCTGCTTGGTGCTCTTCCTGCCTTCTGCCTGCCATGTCATGAAAGTTTTTCTTCTGTGATGATCCTATGCCCTGCCAACCTCCCCTGGAGCCACTAACTATGGACTGAATCCTATAAATTGTTAGCTGAAATAAACCTTTCTTTCTTAACTTGTGGGTTTAGGGTATTTCATCTCGACAATAAGAAAAATAACTAAGACAAAAAGTTTCTCCAAGGTAAAGCCAGATTGCTATAGCAAAAGAACACAACATGGAATTTTCTAAGTTCTGAAAGCAGTCTCTTTATACTGTATACTTTTTACTGATTTTCAATAAAATCTTTCTGCTGGAATTTTTTAAAAAAATGTTTATCTAGTCAGGGTTGAATACCCACAGGTCCACATCAACTGAGGCCCAGAATATATGTGGTTTATCTGAAGACTGTAACTGTCACTAAAAAGCACTGACTTCTCCATCCAGTGGCCTTTTCTCTCATGATGCCTTCTCTTAGAGATGAAGGGAGGATGTTGAAGAGTACAGGCAAATGATGGAGACAGAACTAAGAAAGATCTGCCTAAGGGGTGAGTGAAACAGAAATGATGACGGACATTACAAGAATAAAAGAGGCAATGTGCAGAGGGCAAAATGCCAAAATGCCAAAAAAAAAAAAAAAAAAAAAAACCTGAAAGAGACAAATGCATGAGAGAAAGAGAATAGGAGGAAGTAGAACAAATCAGGAAGGAAGAAGGCAGAGTGACTTAAAAATGAAGAAAGGAAGTAAAGAAAGGATGGGAAAGCAACAAGCAGGAAAGTCTCCGGGACAAAATGCCACCCGTGCTTTTCTTATAATATGAATAAGATGTTAATAATAGAATTGTAAGAAGTATTGCCTGCCATGCAAGCTCAAGGTTCTGAGTTTGATCCCCATTCAAAAAAAAAAAAGTATAATTGTATAAACAGTTTTCATAGTATGCTTTCTAAGGAAAGATAAGCATCGTACCTTGCAGCTACTACTGTTTAATACTGTGGATTTGATTTATTGATAAAATAGTTTAAAAAGAGAGGACCCTGCACAAATTTCAATCTCTTCATGATTCCTCTAAAATTAATATTAAGCAATAATCTGTTGCTTTCTCCCTATATGGGGCAATAATTCAAGAGAACAGAATTCTGGTCCTGTTTGATGCAAGAGCCAGGCAAGTATGTCATTGGTCACTTATGGACAATTTTTATAAGATGTGTCTCTGTCTTGAAAACACACATGAACTCAGCTTACATGGCCCAACTGATGTCTTTGTTGTCCCCACAGGTAGAGGTGCTTATACCTCCACTGACATGCACCCATCCAGAGCTTGCCAAACTGTTCATTTTCTCATTAAGCATAACAGAGCAGTTATCTACATATTGATGTATGTCTTCTATCAGGAAATATTGACAGATATCAATATTAATTAATCAAAAGTTAGGGCCCTTAGGATTTAGCCACTGGCACTGGCACCACGTCTGCCTTGGAAACAAAGCATCGTGAGTTCAATCCCCAGTACCACAAAAAAAAAAGAAAAAAGTTATCTCAAGTAGCAGCAAGATCAGTTCTCCTCAAACTTGGCCACATATTTGGAACCACCTAAGAAGCATCTAAAAAAGTCTAACCTCTAAGTAGTACTCAATTAAATCATAATTTGAAGAAGATACAACTCATTTGTCAGTGTTTTTAAAGTTCTGCAGATGCTCCACGGCACAGCCAATGATGAGAAACACTGACGTAGGTCTTCTTAATGAGATATGCAGGAGGTAATTACATAGAGTAAGGAGTAATCTGCCTTGCTTGTTCCCCATTTCCCCAAGCAACTCATGTAAAATATTTCTAAATCTCTTCCTATAATAATTCCGGGACGTACAGAAAAATGAAGAAATCCTAATGGAAGAGACTAATAGGTGTTTTCCTTTAAGACACCATTTTTTCTTGGCTTTGCACCTAACTTTCTCACTACTCTTCATTTCCCTCTGTAAACTCTCATCTACCTATCCTGTAACAGCGGTACACTGCAATATTCCTTCCTAAGCCTACTTCCTTTCTTAGTCTACATTTATCTCATACCAATCTCCAGATATCATCTATTTTTTGTCACTTTCAAATACTTACATTTTGCTTATTTTTCCTAACCTTTCTTCCCACTGGACACATCTGATCAGGTGTTTCACAGGTGTGTTTAAGCATGAGCTCAACATCTCCATTCCATTACCCCTCTGTTCCCTTGTCTTCAGCTTTAATCTTCTTATTCACATCTAAACAAAAGGCACCATCATCCACAAAAATATGACTCTAATATATCCCTCCACCTCACTACCCATACCTCCTCAACTTCTTTCTGCCTTTCTACCATGCCCCTCTCCAATCTATTTTCTCTACTGCAGCCAAGCTGATTTTTCTAAAACACAGTGCTCATTAGCACCTGATTGAAACCCTGCATTTTATTCACTGCATCTGGAATAACAGTCATATTCCATACCATGTTCCACAGGGACCAATGAGTTGGCCTTCTCCCACATCTCCTACTATCCTTTTTTACACTCTATTCTTTAACCAAACATGCATTTATCCTAATGAATTTATGTTAGGCTCTTGAATGTGGTTTACTTCTCATCTCTTGGTAAACTCTACTGTTAACTGCTACAATCTCATGCCTGGTACAGAGTTAGCATCCAGAAAGCACTGTAGCATTTATGTGCAGGAGAGCAGTGAATATGTTTTCAGTTACATGAAGCTGCAGGTCTTCTCCTCATTGTTAATGAGCAAATTCTCTAGGACTGGTGTGTATATCCACAGCTCTATTCTTCCTCTCCTCTTACCTGACTCTAACTGATGATGTCTAGGCCTAGAAGAGCTTTGCTCCTCTATACCAAATTCTACTTCCTGATGTGTCACCATCAACCAGGAACTGCCCCCTTCTTTCCCATTTCGGTTTTTCAGATTCATCTCTACTGAACTCGGCCTTAAGAGCTTAATGGGCAAGCCCATCAATATTGTAAACTCACATGAGATATACTGTCTCTTACAAGCATCACCTCCTCAGTATTTACCTGACCTGCTCCTTGCACAGGTTTTGTTTCCCCAAAATGTAAGCAGTTTTATCACTAGACATGGTGGCACACACGGTAAGTGCAGAGCTTTGGAGGCTGAGCAAGAAAGATCAGCAAAAGTTCAAGGCCAACTTACACTACACAGGAAGACTCCATCCCCCCCCCAAGAAAAACACCTTAAGCAGTTTTCTTAGGGTTCTCCACCAAATCAAAACTAAAATAAAGACAAAACTATGTCTGAAATTATATTTTTCTAATGTTAAACTGTGACTATCCTTTTTGCTCTGGCTTTGTTGTGATTCCCACAGAGCCTTTTCTTTTGTAACAACTTCTAACTTCTTTCATTGTTTTTTTCTGTTGAGATCTCAAAGCTAAGGTCAATGAGTATGAAGTGCCCCTATGTCTTAAAGAGAGATTAGACCTGGACCTTCATGTAGAACTTCGTGAGGGGCAGTCCAACCCAGTTCTGTGCCCAAACCCATCACCTGTCTATGTGTGAGACAGAGTTCTAGGAAGAGAAAAAGGAGGGTCTTTTCAAAGACAGCTGTGTCAGCCTAACTCAGGAGTAGGAAGGAGGCTCTTGATTCACACACCAGGCCCAGTTGTTGGGCCTCAAGAGGCCTCTAAGAAGAACACTTCTTGAGAGAACATGCCCTGAGTCCCCCTCAACCACAGTGTAAGATATGGATATTTCCAGGAAAGGGGTAATGGAAAGGTAGATTAGAGTTGCCTTCGATAACTGAATGAGGTCAGAGAGCGCGGTGCTATTAAGTTACAACTTTTACCAAAAGCAGAAAAAGATTCCTATTTCTCAGCTAAAATAGAAACCCCAGAAAGTAACTTTTTTGGCTTCATCACAACCAACAGAATAAATGTTGTGAATTATAGCACCAATATAAGGCTAGAGGAGTTTGAAATGGTCAGCCATAGAGTATATTACCTGAATAAGAAAACAGAAGAGAACTGGGATGTTGCTCAGTGGTAGTCCAGTTGGAAAGCCCAGGGTTCAGTCACCAGCACCCAAACAAATAAAACAGCCTAACTTGGAAATTCCCAGAAAGTATTGTAAGAACCCACAAAAATGCCTAATAAGAGAAAGGTCCATGATTTTGTTGTGGGAGTCAAGGAAAGAGGACACACAGCCAGAATCCCCATGGCAAACTCCAGTCCCCCATGAATCACACAGCAAAAGGATTAACAGCCAACAATCAACAAAGTCAGAACCCTGAGAAAAAGGCTGAGCCCGGGCTCGACTTTTGCTATTCTGAACAGCAGCAGCCAAAGGCCCAATACTGCAGCAGCAGAAGCAAGAGAAGAAGAGTTCATAACCCGAACTCCCTGCACCTTTATCTGGTACCAAACCTCCACACCCAGAATTTTAGCATGCATGAAACAGAGTGGTACCAAGCTTTCACACCCATAATACTATTATGTGTAAAACAGTGTGGTCCCATAACAAACCCTGTAGTTGAAGATTACATAGGGCAGGGCAGACATCCTTAAATCCCAGTAAGTCAGTAAATCTTAGTAAGTCAGTAATCCTAGTTCAGTAATCCTTGCAGTTTAAAATCCTGCAGGCAGGACAGATGTCTGCAACAATCCTAGTAGTTGATCCTACAGGGCAGGGCAGACATCCATAAATCCAAATAAGTAAGTCCTAAATCCAAGTAAGTTGTCTACAGTTCTGACATTTTGTAGAGGGTAAACCAAACCAAATTATAGTATCTATCAATAATGTATTTTTCCCTTATTTTCCCTTTCTTGTTTCTCTCTCTTCCTGGAATTAGATGGGAAGATGATTAAATAGAAAACAGACAAAATTATGTATCCTCAACTGTATCTTCTGACTAATGTCAACCTAAACTAGTCAACATGTGAATCTAACTAGATAAAAAGCTAAAGTTTTGATAAAATATTGGATTTTTCATTACCTGAAATGAAGTTGCTCATTAATATCTAAAAGGTAGGAAAACTACCAGATGACATTATGGATAGAAAAATGGGCTTGAAAGACAATAGTTTTTTTAAAAAAAGCTTAAACTTGTTTTGTGGGACTCCCTGTCAGGTTGAACTCTTTCAATAAAGCGTTACATTTGTACTCAACATCTAAGTGTGGGCACACGTCATCAAGGGGAGAATGACCTCACAGAGGAAGTTCAGGAGGTAACATGCTACATTTTTATCAGACATTCCACGATTTATGAACCCAAATGAAAGGTACAACTTTCATTAAAAGTCACTTCAGAATGCTATGCAGTTCTTTCACTGGTGTTTCCTTTGTTCAAAATAGCTGGAAAATCTCTCTTCAGGAACTGCTTTCTGGATTCATGGCACATTCTATGGTATTATATCCATCTCTAACCTCTATACTTCACGGTGAGCTGGATTTTTTTTAAGTAGCCAAAAGTTATCTGAAGCCAAGACAAAAGAATAGAATGAGCAATTAAGGTGGGAAATTCTACTTGGGGTAAAAATGATCCTACATTATGACTATGAAGTGGATTTCTTCCATGACTTTTGCTGGCACAAAAGGCAGTTCCAATTTAAATATCCAAATGGTTGTGAGTCATAGCAGTGTTATTTGAAATACCAAGTGGGAAGGAACTGTAAGAGTCCAATTGTCCTCAGTCTCTTGGGGGGAGAAACAGGTGACGGTTGTCAGATCTTCAGAGCAGCTGCCACCTGTACCTCAGTGACATGGCTTTTCCCAGTTCCTCTAGTTGTGATGTCCTGGCATTTAAATCTTTATTTCTGTTACTTTTAAAACTATAAATTTTTCCTTGACCTGAAAGGCTAACTCATCTTCCAGCCCCATTTTTGTCCAGTCTCCTATTCTTCAGACAAAACAATAAGCACAAATGTTGGACACAAACAAAACGCCCATTTAATTGCTCCCCCAGGACCCGAGTGAAACTGTTTCACATCATTAGAAAAAAATGAAAATGGTCATTTTGAAATTCAAAATGACTATTAATGACCAAAAACAAATCAGTATGTTCTCCATCTGTATTTAAAGTCCCCACGAAAGGATTCTCACATTGGTTTTCATTTTTCTGTCCAATTTTCAAATTTCCAGATCCTACCAAAGTCGGTCTGACAGTTTCCTAACTCCCTCCATTCTTCAAAGTAAGTAATATCCACTGAGTCATTCCAGGCTTTCATGATTTGCTTCAGAAAGTAGCCTTCCAATTTCTCTGCTGACCCAGTTGCTGTAATGATCTAAGGACTTCTCCCCATCTTGAATAGCAATTAGAACCACCTCCCCCCCCCAAAAAAATCAGACCTTAATTTCATCAAAGAGTTAACTGGTGTTTGGAACTATGCAGGTCTACTCAATATAAAAAACATATGTTTAAAATTGACATTTGGACCAATTTTTGCATCCATTAGATCCCAGATTTAGAAGAATTGCATGTGATTAACATTACGAAACATAAACACTGTGTTCCAGTGACTCCAGAGAAAGCCAGGAAATTTTGTATTAAAGCATTATTATATCTTCAGAATATCCCATTGTGACTCCCATAAATACCTCCAAAAGCCTACTTTCTATAAAATTCTACTTTAAGAATTAAGCCTCAAATTATGGTGATGCCTCTTGACATTAGGCTGCTTCATTTGCGGTTCTAGCCCATTGGCTGAAATTTTTGTTAGCCACACTGCCCTTGAGTGCATCCAGCTTTGTAATGGTAAAAGCCAAGCATCAGTTGGGAAGGATATCAGGTAAGATCCACAGACTAATAGAACATTGAAATCAGAAGGGACTTTAGAGATCAACTATTCCTACAACTGAGAATGTCAAGGTTCCCAGAAGGTCTATACTTACTTGGTCCCAGGTCCTTGTTATAGTTTATATCTTGATGTTGCCCAAGACCCTCATGTACTCTAAGGTCAGGGGCCTACAGCTGACTTCCTGTTAGGGGATGAGGTCTGGTCAAAAGAGGCAAAGCATTTAGGATGAGACCTGAAAGGGTTTATCTTCCTTTTCAGTTCCTCCTCTGATTTCCCTGTTTCCCAATCATCGTGCCGTGAACAACTCTTTTCCATCATGTACCTGTGCTATGCTGCCCTGCCTTGAAGGCAGCTGACTATCCACTGAAACTTCTACCACCTGTGAGCCAAATCTTTCCTCCCTTATGATGCGGTGATAAGTATTATGTCCCAGACATGAGAGAGCTGACTGAGACAGACCTCTGTGGAGATAAAGGTACAAGATGAGAGTAAGCTCAAAGCATGTGAGGATTTAAGCTTACTTCAACCTTGAAAAGGTCTGTGAAACAAGAATTAAACCACATGAATCAATAAGTGCAGACCCACTGAAATTCAAAACAACAAAAAGAAACATTTGCAGATCTATAATCATTGCAGTCCTCCCAACAGTATTTATCCTTTCTTCAGATACATACAAGAAAGAGTTGTGACCAACATAATCCCTACAATCATACATCAAAGATCAAATTCAGACCCAGGCTGACTCAAGAGTCTATGGCCTTACCATTCTGCACTCTACAGCCAGTGGTAGCTGAAGATTTATGTGCTGGTCATGTGTTGAAAGCCAGTGTATCTTCTCATTTTTGAAGCTTTGTTCCTCATAAACAATTTGGAGGTATTCTCGAACAACTGCTATGCTTTCCACAGACTAGAAAGAAAAGAATTTTCTTCTCCGGTCTCTACAGAGCTGATCAACCATAGAAATGGTTTAGAGATCTAGCTTTTGAACCCAAAAAATGATGCATGACATGTCTTTAAAAGAACCTTCATGAAGTCCAGATAAAGAGTTTTCACTTAGAGACATGAGAAAAATAGAAAGAAGGACCTTTTGGAGATAACTCACCTAAAAATATTTACTTAGTTTGAATATCAATGGAAAAAATCTAAGTTTTTGAGTGCTAACATGTATTAATTCCTTTCATTCTCACAAGGCCCTGTAAACTGAGGGAGCAGCATGGTACGCACTTACAGATGAACACAGTGGAGACACAGAGAGATGACACAGCTAGCTAATGGGCACATGGTTAGACATGAGCTAGTTGAGTAGAAATTCAAAGAGACCAGAAGGCTTTCTGTGATGCATTTTCACCTTTGATATCCAGAAAAAGAAGTTTTCCATTTCCTGTGACACAGGGAACAGTAAAATCAATAAAGAGTCCATCTCTCTGGTGAGACTGAAGTTTAGCTACCATGTAAGACAATGAGATGTGGAAGACTTAGTTTGCTGCCTTGGATGGAAAACTGTACATCTTTTGATAGAAAGACTTCTTTGAGATTTTTGAACCAAGCCTGCCATTAGAGTTGCCATTAGGCCCAGAGTAGAAAGCAGAGCACACCTAGATCACAGTAACAACTACAAATTTAGAAAACTGGCAAAAAAAAAAAAAAAATAAATAAATAAAATAAAATAAAAACCACACACACACACACCTGGAAAATTTGAAAGACTTGGAGACACTAAGTAAAGAAGAGTAGCATGCAAAAGGAAGAGTCTAGTATTTTCTGTTTCCCAGTTCCCTGTGACCACTGAAGTGACATCCTCTTCTTGAAATCTTCCCTCATTTCTACAGTCCTGATTCACTGCTCTTACTTCTGTATTCTGTATACTTATAAGTAGTTGCATTTGAGCAACTATGTGCTATTGATATTCTATGGTACCTACACTTAGATATCTTTTTCTTCTATCTCTTCTACTATGGCATACACTGTTGCAAGGTAAGGACTGAGTTTTCTGCATTTCTCGTCGCTAAGTTTTGCAGTACAGTGCCTGGCACTGAACACGTATTTATGGGGAAGGAATCAGAAGGACATGAAAGCGCAGAAATGACTAACTGACATATTAGGACCCCTGCACGGGGCCCAGACCTCCTCCTCCAGTAACATTTTCCGCTTTCTAGATAATGTTGGGATTGTGGGGATGATGGCGATGAGGAGTTAAGAATGCAGGGACATATTCTCCTCATAGTTCATGATTAGAAATGTAACTGTGTACAGAGTTCAGGGTTGAGGCTGGAACTTTGGACCCTGTCTGCAGAAGAGCAGAAAAGTTTCAAACAACCACTCACTTCTCTGGATATCTGGTAGTTTTTTAGGGAAAGCAAAGACTTTTGGAATGAAAGCAGATAGAAAGGATGATTAATGTCCTGTTTGACTTCATTACATTTGCGACAGGATCCCTTGTGTATGAAGAAAGAGAAGGTGAGGTTGCTCCACAGGGTAACAATTGTCAGAGCATAGCCTCAGTTAGCAGCAAAACTTGTTAGAAAGGAAAATTCTTAGGCTTACTCCAGTTTTACTGAATGAGAATCTATTGGATGAGGCCTAAGAATCAGAGTCTCGCTTTGTAGTTCACGCGGTCCTGAACTTAGCCTCAAACTCAGCAATCCTCCTGCCTCTGGGTTATGGGTGTGAGCCACCACGCCCAGCACTGTGGTATATGGTACTGATTGCTGGTGGATGTGAGTCTCCATGCCCAGTATTGTTGTAAGTGGTTACCGGGGATCAAACCCAGAACCTTGCACCTGTAAGACAGGTGATGGAACCACTGAGCTGAATTCCTGGCCCTATGAATTGGTTTTAACAAGCCCTCCAGGTGATCTATTATGCATGCTTAAATTGAACTATTGACAGATTTAAAGACCTCCAAGTGACAGGTGAAAACCACAAGTAGAATGAAATCAATGCGGCAGGCCTTAGAACCTCCAAAAAAGAAAGGGCATAAATCCCAGCCCTCGTCCCCACCTACATACATTCTCCGTTGTGTTGTCTGTAAATACAGTAAAGCAGCCAGAAATGAACCAGAAAGAACCAGTGGGCACCTACCTGGGCTGCAGGTTTTTCCATCAGACAAAGTCCTGGTAGTTGATGAGAATCCAGAAAACCTATGCCAGAGGCACCACGGATAACACCAATCATCTAAACTCGGTAATAGAGAACTGTGTAATTATTTGTGTATAGCACAGATCTTTTTAAAATATAATGTTTTAAAGTTTGATTATTTTTCACTTAATATACCTTGGATAGCTTTCTACATCTGTGCAAATAAACCTCTAAGTATACTAATTCTGTGCTATGACATATAATCTTTTGCTTATTAATAGATATTTTAATGTTCTTATATTATTTTCTAGTATAACAACTTTATAACAAATATTTTTGGTTCATTTATTCATTTACTCACGTATTCATCAATATTTATTGACACTCTTCTGTACATAAGGTCAATGGGAAGGGCTGGATATATGTGTCTGAATAATGATCTTTGCCTTGGGGGGCTTACAATTTGTCAACAGAAATATATACAATAAATTCGGAAGTAAATATGATTATATGTTATGGTAACTTCTGTAAAGGAAACAAAGTATGTAGAAACACTCACCTGGACAGAAAAGCCAGGGAAAGATACCTTTGAGAAGTCTATCCTAAGGTTGGGGGCCTTCTGGGCATGTAGGACAGCATATGCTAATGGCCAGTTGGGCAAGCACTTGGCATTTTCAAGGAACTGAAAAGAAGTCAATGTATCTGAAAGGTGATAAAGGAGGGAAACTTAGTACGAAGTGACAATGGAAAGATAGAGGATCAGATGCAGATGTAGATACAGATGCAGGCTGTGGCTGCATTTGTTTTGGTTGAGTAAGGGGTTTGGAGAGAGAGAGTGTGCAGTAAGAGTGACCTACCAGGCCCCAAATGAACCCAAAAAGCATCATAATTGAGCCCAGCATGAACCGTAAGTGGTCTGTGGTTATGACCACTGATTTTTCATAGTGCCTTCCCACTGTGTGAGTCTCCATCAGGAAAATAGAGTGGTTTGGCTAGAGATGACTTGGATTTGCTGTGGGGAGTGGAGCTGTCAGATTTATATGGCTTTCTCTCTGAAAAATATCCGGCCTCCTTTTTTCATTTGCAGCCACTGTAAAGTACATTTGGGGATGTAGCTTCCCAGTACCTCAGTTCCCTGTGTTCTAATGACCGCACAGCACATCTCTCCGGGGGCTTGTCTTCCAGCTGACACATCAGATAGGAAACTCAGAATGGTCTGGTCTCGAAATTCATTCTGGGTGTCCATGTTTCCGTAGTTCTTTCCTTTCACTTAGCAGTTATTATGGGTGTCTGGTCCTCACTGGCTCCGACGGTTTGATCTGCGTGCACTTTGCTTCGCTGTTCAACTCACCATGTGGCCCGGGGAATGAGTGTTGATCAAAACGGAAGCCATCCTCTGGCCCTCTTCCTCTTTGTGGAATTCTAGCTGTGCCTCCGGAAATGTTCCCTCAAACTCACGCTGTGTGCTTTTTTTATATATACATATATATAAACTAACATGACTCAGAGAATGTAAGCATTTTGAATTATAAAGCTCAGCTTTCAAAACTTAAATGTGCTTGAATCTAAGCCAGTGGAATGAACAGAAAGCTGGCTGGGGAAAAGCAACCCCTGGACAAAGAGGAGGCATGGCCCGGGGCTGAGCTGAGCGGGGATAGCTGTGGGGGCTCTCGGGGAGGAAGAACCATTTGACTGCTGCTATGGATCCAGAAGACAGATGTTAAAAACACTGAATGAATGAAGGGGGTATGAAATTTAGAAAAACTATGAATGGGAAGTACCAGTATTTAAAAAAAAAATGCTTTTTTAAAACTACCCCTGCTGTAATAGAAAATTCAGAGATAACAGGGCCATGCACACTAAACCATCTGTCTCACTTCTGCACAGCCTTGAATGTGGTGAATTTTGCTCTCCAGGTACATCAGTAAGCTCTATGGTTACAGATATTTGGCCTAGGAATCACAGTGGGACTCAGAGGTCCAGATTTTAAATAGATTTGACATAGGCAGTGGCCTTGTGACAGGTGATAAGTGTAGGTATTCGACAATTATTTATTGACAAATATTTATAAGTATTTAATTTATATTAGGAGAATAGTTATCAAAACCTTGTGGAGAGGCTGTGCTAAATTCTGTGAAGAAGCTCTGAAGGAAAGTGACATGACCACTTGTTCTCAAAAAGCTCAGAGTTTGTCTAGGACAGAGACAAATAATGAACAACCAAATCAAAGAGAATGGCTGTGCTTGGTGGGAAATGTAATCCAGACAGATTCTAGAAAAGGGGCTATTTTCAAGTGGTGAAGATGAGTCTCTGAGGAGGAGCACTGAGGCAGGCAGCTGGACAAAAAAGATGAGTTAGCCTGGAGAAAAGGCCCAGAAAACACTGCCTTAGAAGAAAATCCAAAGGAGTCACAGAAGAGAGGAGAGCAATATGGGGATCTGCCTGGGGTCAGAGAGCTAGAGCAGAGGCCAGGTCACATGGCACGTGCAGGGCACCAGAACGAGCGTGCCATTCAGTCTAAGATCAAAAGAACAGCCAGTGAGGGAAGGGACTTCACACGGAACTGCTACGGACAGATGAAGCTTCAGGAGGAAGACTCTAGTACTCTGCAGAAAATGGTTCACAAAATCTGTGAACTGCAGCAAACAGAGGACTGGTGTCAGACAGGGAAGTAGACATATAGAAAGACTGAATGAGAAGGGGTGAGGGAAAGCCGGAGGACAACAAAAAGATCTTTCTATAATTTTTTTTTCCTATAATCTTTTTCTACAATTTTATGCAAATCCCAGTGTGAGTTTGAGCTTCCTAAGAGAAAAATAAAGTTCCCACCTCTTTCTAAGGGTGGACTAGCTAAAATATCTTTCCAATGTCTCTGAATCCATAATAGCCCAGCTGGACTCAGAATGTTATGTCCCAGAACTTTATACCAGCTTCACTCCCCACAACCCCAAGGTGCCCTGATCCTAATCTAATCACAAACACACAAAATCAGCCCCTCCTCATAATTTATTTTATGATTAAGATAGCCTCTCCAGGTATCTACCTTAAAATTATTCCTATCTGAAATTCCCACCATGCACTTCTTCCAGTTAGTGTCATCTATAAACTTAATAATGATGATGGCTGCTTACAAGCAGTGTTCTCTACATTTATTTGTAAAGCTGAAGGAAGATAGCAATGTCGAGAGCACACACTGAAACATGAACCAAAGAAATGTGATTAAGGAATGAGACTAGGACTTGTGACTAGTACTATATATTACAGAATTTAATATAGGAGTTGGTGTCATAACCAAAATAAAACCCAGTTGTTTTGATACATCTGTGACTGCTCTCATTCTACAAAAAAAGACATTTGTGTAAATGACTTGTGTTTATTTCTATGTCATAGAAAAACACCAAAGTTATAGTTTTCTTTGTAGGTAGGCAAATGTTAATTTATTGAAAAAGATAAAATATTCTATCTAGACCTTCTAATCATAAGGCTGAGATTTCCATTGCTATACCCATTCTTCTGTGTATTTCCCCAGATCATTAAGAAGCACATATTACTGTTTTCCACAACTAACCATTCTGATAAGCTAGAAATAGCAGAAATTGTCTTCTGAGGCTGTGGATTTTTCTGTCTGAAGAATGATGGCACTTGTCATACTCCTGGTCTGTGAGATACCTACAGCACATATAATGTTGGTAAATACATTCTAGACAATTTATTTTCAGATATCTCACCATTTATGTTTGTCTGGCTCTGATAGACGTGTCTGATATACAGGATAGGTACTGTTACTAGAATATAACATCAAAAATTTAAGCCAAAACATTATTCATGGTTGGTGTTAAATACTACTTTCTGAGTGCCCGAGAATGAGTATAATAGTGAGCAGCGCCACAGAGACGGCGGCTGGCGCCATTGCAGTCTCGCCGCGGTTGGAGCCTACCAGCCTCCAGGTCCACACCAGAAGAGCGCCAAAGGACTGAGTATAACAGAAGGCAGAGCCCAGACCCGGGGAAGCGGAAGCCCACACCATTGCAGCCAAGCAAGGCCAGAGTCTGCCTTTCTCCACGTCAACTGCACAAGCACATCCAGGGGCTCTGTATTGGTGAGCAGGTGGGCCTGTTGGAACGTCAGTCAGTACCATTACAACTGTACAGGGCCTACAGCCTACTGGCCTCCAGGCCAACTGCACAAGCAAGCCCAGGGATTCTGTATTGGTGAGTAGGTGGGCCTATTGGAACCTCAGGCAGCGCCATTGTAGCAGTGCAGGAGCCAGTAACTTCCTGCCTCTAAACAGATGGGAGAAGATATTCTGACCATATTGTTTGAGTGCCTCATATGGTGTGCCAGAACTAGGGCTTTTCTTTAGGTCCCAATACAGACTATAAAGAATAACCGAGGAAATACTGATATTTTAAGGTTCCTAAATATTAAGAGGAATGAGACTTTCCACAAACACCACCAGAAAATAGGGCAGGAACAAAGCCAAAAACAACAGCAACGACAAAAACTCAGACATGAGGAAACACTCAAAGTCTGAGATACAAAGATCTTCACCTCAAGGTAACACAGGGGGAAGGGAAATAGAGAAGTTTGAAGGCCAGTCTACACGGTCCTCAGAAATGGTAACCAAAGCAGATCTAGTAAAATGGAAATCAGAACTGATCTCTGAGATGAAAGCAGAGATATTGGACACAGTCAATACGATGATTAATAAAGCTAAAGAGGAAATCATCGAGTTGATAGAATCCAAGAGAGTAAAAGCAATGGAACCTTTTAAACACCTACAAGCAGAGATCCAGGAAATTAAGAAAGTGAAAGTTCATGTAATAGAATGAATATGGGAGAAGAAGGAATTTCAGACCTAGAAGACAGAATCTCAACCAATGAATAGGAAAGGCATAATATATGGAAAAAAGCAAGAGATAATGAAAAATCAATCCAACAGTTCATGATTCAAAGAAAAATGACATGAGATTGATTGGAGTCACTGAGGAAGCAGGAGACAATGCTGAAAATAGTAGAAAACTATTCACAGAGATAATGGCAGAAAACTTCATAGGAAAAGTAAAAGAATTGGGCATACAAATATATGAAGCATACAGAACTTCACACGCCTGTGACACGAAAAAATCTACACCTAGGCATATAATTATAAAAGTTCCAGATATCCGAATTTAGAATGAAATACTGAAAGCAGCCAGAGAAAATAAAACAATTATACACCAAGGGATGCCCATCAGGATCACAGAAGACTTTTGAACTCAAACACTCAATGCAAGAAGAGCCTGGAGTGAAGTCTTTCCGGCCCTAAAGGAAAACACCTTCCAACCCAGACTAATGTATCCTGCAAAACTATCCTTCAAAATTGATAGGGAAATAAGATACTTCCATGACAAAGAACACCTGAAAAACTTCACAAACATGAAACCTGTCCTTCAAAACATTCTAAAGAATATCTTGGAGAAAAAATAAGGAAAATTACAAATCCATGAGACCTAACCAAGTCAACCCTTGAGGCCAAACAAGAAACTGATGGGAAAAGGGAAAAAGTAGAATAACAGAGCCAAGAACAGGAAAACATGGCAGCACTAAATGTGCCTATATCAGTCATAACCATTAATGTCACTGGACTCAATGCATCAATTAAAAGATACAAACTGGCAGCGTGGATCAAAAAGTAAGATCCTACAATCTGCTGCATACAAGAACACACCTAATTCAGAAAGAAATCCATGGACTGAAAGTAAAGGGATGGAAAAAAATACTCCCTGTGACAGGAAACAGCAAGAAAGCAGGAGTGACAATTTTATTTGCATAAAGATTAGACTTCAAGCCAAAACTGACAGAGAAAGATAAAGGTGGACACTATCTTTTAGTACAGGGAAAAATACAAGCGAAAGAAATAACAATTTTAAATATCTATGCTCCAAATTCTAATACACCCGATTATATAAAACAAACATTAATGGACATGAAAAAACAGATAAACTCCAATACAATAATAGTAGGGGACCTCAATACCCCACTGTCAATAAGGGAATACTTGAGCTAAACAAGACACTTCAGCAAATGGACTTAATAAATGCCTAGAGTATTTCACCCCACAAAATCAGAATTTACATTCTTCTCAGCTGATCATGGATCATTTTCCAAAATAGACCGTTCATAGAACAGGTTTAACCAAATATAAAGGGATTGAAGTTATCCTTTGTATACTGTTGGACCATAGTACCCTGAAATTGGAGCTGAATAGCAAAAGAAAGCCCAGGATACTCAAAAACTCAAGGAAACTGAACAACACTCTGTTGACCAACCAATGGGTCACAGAAGAAATTGAACAGTTCTTACAACTAAACAATAACCCCAATACAACATATAGAAACTGATGAAACATCATGAAAGCAGTTCTACGAGGAAAATTCATAGCAGTGAAGGCCTACATCCAGAAAATGGAGCAAGTTCAAACAAAGAATTTAATGCTGAACCTCAAGCGAGTAGAAAGAGAGGAGCAAGACAAACAAAGCTCACAGTAGGCAAAAAATTATAAAGATCAGGGCAGAAATTAATGCAACAGAAACGAAGAGAATGGTACCAAAAAATCAATGAATCAAAAAGTTGGTTCTTTGAGAGGATAAACAAAATTGATAGACCCTTAGCCAACCTCATTAAAGAAAGGAAGGAAAAGGCTCATATCTATGCTAATAGGAAAGACAACGGAGAAATTACTACCGACCCAAAGGAAGTCCAGAGGATAATAAACACCTACTTTGAAAATTTATACTTTAATAAAATGGAAAATGTAGAAGAAATGGATAGATTTCTAGACACATATGAAGTCCCAAAGCTGAATAAAGAAGATATAGAAATGTTAAATACCCCAATAACAATCTGTGAAATTGAAAATGTAATTAAAAACTTGCCAACAAAGAAAAGCCCTGGATCTGACGATTTTAATGCTGAATTCCATAAAACTTTTAAAGAAGAGTTAGTGCCTCTACTTCTGAAAATCTTCAGTGAAACTGAAAGGAAAGCAGTACTCCCAAACTCATTCCTGGAAGCAACCGTTACCCTGATTCCAAAAGTAGAGAAAGACCCAACCAGAAAAGGGAACAACAGGCCAATATCCCTAATGAACATCGATGCAAAAATCCTCAATAAGATTCTGGCAAACAGAATACAGAGAATTATCAAAAAGAATATACACCTGACCAAGTTGGATTCATCCCAGGGATGCAAGGGTGGTTCAACATACGTAAATCAATAAATGTTATACACTATATTAATGGACTCAAGGACAAAAACCATATGGTCACTTTCAACTGATGCAGAAAAAGCATTTGACAAAATACAACACCCATTTATGTTCAAAACCCTACAGAACATTGGAATAGATGGTCTCTATCTCAAACTAATAAAAGCTATCTATGAGAAACCATCAGCCAGTATCATACTAAATGGTCAAAAATTGAAACCTTTCATACTAAGATCAGGAACAAGACAAGGATGCCCTCTCTCACCATTTATGTTCAATAGAGTTCTGGAAATATTAGCCATAGCAATTAGGCAAGAGAAAGAAATAAAAGGAATAAAGATAGGAAAAGAAGAAGTTAAATTGTCATTATTTGCTGATGACATGATACTCTATCTAGAGGATCCTAAAAACTCAATTAAAAAACTGCTGGACCTAATCGCCAATGTTAGCTGCATAGCTGGTTACAACGTCAATGTTCAAAAATCAATAGCCTTTGTATACACAAACGGTAGAACCACTGAGATAGAAATTGGAGAGTCAGTCCCTTTCACAATAGCACTCCAAAAAATAAAATACCTAGGAATCAATCTAACAAAGGAAGTGAAAGATCTCTACTCTGAAAACTATAGCACTCTGAAAAAGGAGATAGAAGATAATATCAAAAAATAGAGAGATATACCTTGCTCCTGGGTAGGAAGAGCCAATAGTGTCAAAATGGCTATACTCCCAAAACTACTATACAGATTCAATGCAATCCTGATTGAAATCCCAACAGTCTCTTTCACAGATCTAGAGAAAATAATTCAAACTTTCATCTGGAACCACAAAAGACCTAGAATAGCAAAAGCAATTCTAAGCAACAGGGACATGGTGGGGGGTATCACAACTCCGAACCTGAAACTATACTATAAAGCCACCATGATAAAAACTGAATGGTAATGTCAAAGTAACAGACCTGAGGATCAATGGATTAGACTAGAAGATCCAGAAAATACTGCAGATACACTGAGCCACCTCATTTTTGACAAAGGAGCCAAAAATCCTCAATGGAGGAAAGAAAGCCTCTTTAACAAATGGTGCTGGAAAAACTGGGCTTTAACTTGCCAAAGACCAAAACTAGACCTAGCTCTTTCACCGTGTACCAAGCTAAAATCATAGTGAATAAGAGACCTAAATATTAAAACAGACACTCTAAACCTACTGCAAAACAGGTTAGGTAAAACTCTGGAAGACACTGGCTTAGGGAAAGACTTCTTGAACAAAACCTCTATAGCACAGGAATTGGCTGAAGAAATCAACAAATGGGAACTCATTGTTTTAAAAAGCTTCTGCACAACAAAAGAAACCACCAACAGAGCTAAAAGGCAACCAACAATGTGGGAAAAAAAACCTTTACCAGCTGTTCTTCAAACAAAGGGTTACGATCCAGAATATATAAAGAGCTTAAAAAGTAATCCCACCCAAATTTAAAGACCAATTCAAAAATGGGCATTTGAAATGAACAAATACTTTTCAGAGGAAGAAGAGCAGCTAAGAAGCATATTAAAAAATGCTCAACATCATTAGTCATTCGAGAGATGCCGATGAAAACAACACTGAGATTTCATCTCACTCCACAGAGAATGGCTGCCATTTCAGAAGTCGCCAGCAGCAAATGTTGGCGAGGCTGCAGAGAAGAAGGAACCCTTCTCCACTGTTGGTGAGACTGTAGCCTCATACAACCCCTGTGGAGATCAATTTGGAGATTCCTCAAAAAGCTAGGATTGGAGGTCCCATTTGACCTGGCCATCGCCCTGCTAGGTATATACACACAAGAATTAAAAGACTCATATCACAGAGACATATATGAACCCATGTCTATAGCAGCTCAATTTGTGATTGCTACATCTTGGGAACAACCCAAATGTCCATCAACTGGAGACTGGATAAAAAAGCTGTGGTTCTTCTACAGAATGGAGTATTACTCTGCCACAAAAAATGATAAGAGTGAATCATTTATACTTAAATTGACGTACCTTGAGGATATCTTCATAAGTGAAATAAATAGGTCACAGAGAGTTAAATATCACATCTTTTCTATGGTATGAAAAAATAAAGATGTAAATGAGTCCTAGAATTGTATGTTATATATTGTGAAATAGAAAATACTCAAAGTGAAATAGGGTGAAGGGGGAAAAATAATGCGATTATAACAAAGAAAGGAAACAAATTTTATGTATATGGGGAGGTGGTAGGGTGGGTAGGGCTATGGGAAAAAATGAGAATGAAGTTGTGTTTTATACTGGAACAAATTCCCACTGTGGAGTGCAATTATGATGTGTATATATAATGTACCAATAAAGATTTCAATTTTAAAAAAAAACTTTCTTTATCCAAATTTCTGAAATCTTTTATGAAGATAAAATATGCAGGAATCTTTTTTACCATTTCCTGATGAATCTCCACGTCCCTGGCCCATCCCACTTCTGTGTGTCATTTGCTGTTCCTCTGACAACAAGTGGCCACATATATAGACAGATGTTGATTACTCCTACAGCCTATGAGCCTGCTTTGATTTCCTTGGAATTTGGGGGTCTTGTCCATCAAATTCAATTTTCACTAGACAAAACCCTTCTGCTTCCCTTAACTACCAGCTGCCATCTTCTCTTCTATTAGAGGTCTTCCTTTAATGGTCCAAAGACAACTTTGGGTCATTTCTTTTTTCTTGTTTTCTCCATCAGCAGTCCATAAATGTCTTCAGTTTTCAGCATCTATTCTGTTTGATGATACCCATGAAATACATAACAAAAAGAAAGGATATTATAATGGCATGAAGTGAAGAAAACTGAGAACTGGAAAGACCATAAAAGGGCAGAACATCTGGGCTGTGGATTTAGCTCAGTGGTTCCAGCACCTGCCTTGCAAGCACAGGGCCTGAGTTCAATCCTCAGTAACCACATACAACAATGCCGAGCAGGGACACTCCTGCCCACCAGCAATCAGTACCACATAGCACAGTGCCAGGCATGGTGACTCAGGCCTGTAATCCCAGCACTCAGGAGTCAAAGGCAGGAGATTTCTGTGAGTTTTTGGCTCGCTTGGGCTACACAATGAGCTCAGAGCCAGCCTGAACTACAAAAGCGAGACCCTGTCTCAAAAAAAAAAAAAAAAAGAAACACAGAACATCTACTTCAAAAATATGTCATTAAATTTACTAAAATATTACTTTTCTTTCATTCTCTCAATTTGTCTTGATGTTTCTTATATGCTATTTAATGTTGTTTTAAACAAAGAAAAATCAAGATTTTAAATAATGTTAATTTTATCATTCCTTCCATAATGTGCACACAAGACTGAAATGCTAATAAGAGAGCATTTAAACTGTATACAGAATTGCCAAAATTCTATGATTTGTATTTTCCACCCAGTTTATTTTATGTGGAGAGTCTGTGCACTTTCAGACAGATGTCATTATACTTTTGCAAATGTCAGAGTCACCGAGTTATGTAACAAGATTTATGATAATGTCTTCATTTGGGATTCAGCTATTTCCCAGCCTGCAGTTCTCTGAAACTGGACTGTCCTTTGAACTTTGAAAATTTCACACATTTTAGAGTCTATATTCTATTTCTTACTCAGTTCCTGTTGCTGTTTTTCCAACTTCTCCATCAACTAATAGCTTTTTATACAAAGCCTGAAATACCTTAAATAAAGAAATTTACACTTACAATGACTGATTTTCAATATTAGGGTATATGAAAATATGAGAGGTACTAATTAAGTTGTACCTTGGCTTCTTGTTTGTACTTACTCTCAATAATGATTTATTATGGGAAATTCCTGTTATTAGCCTGCAAGCATGTCCTGAATGGTAAGGGCAAGGTCATGACTAACAGTTTTACAAACCCTTCCCAACACTGTGTGGCGCAGCCAACCAAGACAACTGCTATTCCTGGTCATAGGTTAGCATTTATATTGGAAGGATTAACCCACAACATGTAAAATTCTGCAAATAATTTAGGACACTTTCATGAAAATTCAGGAATTTTTTTTTAAAGTTTATCAGTACTACACATAGAACCCAAGTCATCCATGCTAAGCTAATCCATTCCCCCCCATTTTTTTAAAATCTTGAGACAGGGTCTTATTAAACTGTTAACTTGCCCAGTGGGCTCAGATTTGCAGCCCTCCTGTCTCAGCCTCCCTGAGTGCTGGGATTACAGGCATGTTCCACCATGTTTTAGGAAAATCCAGTTTTTAAATATTTTCATAAATGGCACCAGGCTCTGTAGATTATAGCCTGTGCTGCTCAGGAGCAAGGAGACAGATGGAGGAACTTTCCTGCTTATATGCAGCAAACATTTATTTTCTCAGGAAATATCCTGAATTTAGGAATGCTTCTTCTATGTTTGGAAAAAGTAAAAGGGAGAAGTCTGTCTCCCTGACCCCAGTTGGTCTCTGGATATATTTTCCCTGAGGAAGGTAGAGAGACAAACTAAAGTCTCCAGTCGTATTTTCCACCAGTTACACCCTGCAGCCACTCCAGGCTCAGCCATGCATGCCAGACTGAATTAAATGCTTTTTAGAAAAATCTCCAGAGCAGGCAAACATCTTTTTCTGACTGTTTTTTTTTCTTTTTTTTACATATTTGTTAATTAGTTTCTGCACAATAAAGATGTGATCTGTGGCGTGTTTTCCAAGAAGGAATCCAATTTGGTTCTTGAGAGTACTGCTGCCACTCAAATATAGCTTAATTCTTTCACTGAAGCAACTGCAGAGTAGCTTGTGGACAATGCAATGCTCAGGCCTTCCTGGAGCTGTCTGGATGGAGACCCCTTCACTTGTGTGATCTGAACCCCACAAGGTTGTCAGAGTGCCTGTCAAGAAAGTGTGTTCTCTGGGCCTGGTTGACACTGGGGTTGGCCTGTTACAGCTGCAGATAGTTCTGTGGCTGGTTTGTAGTCAGGAAGGCGCTAGTGAGATGCCATTGTAGACAACAGAGTCAGCCAATTTTTCTCCAACTTCACTTCCAGAGATTTTTACCAACTTCTACAACCTGCTCAGAATACAGTGTGTGATCATAAAACCTTTTCCCTAAACACCTGAAATGTAATTCAATTTCTAACTTATACAACTACTTCTTAATGCAGAAAATCTTAGGTGGTAAAAGAGGAGAAAGGTGTGTGGGAAGAGAAAGGATTCAACAGGATGTGAGAACTTGCCCTCCTCTGCCCGTCGACCCTTAAAGGAGGAGTCAATCCAGGAAGGAAACGTGGAGCCTCCTTGTGGAGTTGGCTCCAAAACTCCACTTAGAGGCCTAGAGACCTTACTAAACAAGCCGTGAGCTTCTCAAGGTATAAAACTGTCTTCACTGTTTCTGTCGGTCCCATGGATTACAAGTGCTCAGCAATTACTGGCTGATTATGATGGGGCAGGGAGTGGGCGAGGATGGCATCTACCCAGAAGGCCCTTCTAGCTGTTATCCATTCATTTCTAGTCAACGCTGATGTGACTCTAAAACCTTGGAGCACATAAGTAACTGACCCAGCTTTCCTATAAGGTACCACTGTTCTCTTTTGAACTTTGTCTTTTCTTTTCATTTTATCCTTTATCCCTTTTATCTTCTTTTCATTAATTAGCTATTTCACCTGCCTCTAGCCTTGGTTCCTCATCATTCCCCATTTTAAGAATATATTCGGGAGCTCAGTGGTCCCAGTGCTTATCTTGTAAGCACAAGGGCTCAGGTTCAATCCCCAGTAACCACAACAATACTGGGTGTGGTGACTCACACCCACCAGCAATCAGAACTACATACCACAGTGCCGGACGTGGTGGCTCACATCTGTAATCCCTGCACTCAGGAGGTAGAGGCAGGAGGACTGCTATGAGTTTGAGACTGAGCTCAGGACCAGCCTGAACTATGAAGCAAGACCCTGTCTCAAAAAAAGAAAGAAAAAAGAATGAAAGAAAGAAAGAAGGAAGAAAGGAAAGAAAGAAAGAAGGAAAATACTCAGATACAATATACATAGGCACAAGCATTACAGTAAATGACTATCAATGGTAATATCAGCTAGCATTTCAGAGTTTCCTATTTGCCAGGCATCTGTCCAAGATGCTCCATTTACCCAACTTATCTTGTTAACATTCAGTCAACATTACACGGTAGGCACAGGTATTTCCTATTTTACAGATAAGGATACAGACATAGAGGTAAAATTCTTGCCAGGGTGATTAACCCACTCAGAAAGTGCTGAAGATAGACTACATTGCAAAGCTAATTTAAGTTACTACCACTCAGAGTGCAGCCTTCAGAATGACATAGGAGAGGTTCTCTGAGTGAAAGAAAACCTCAGTAAAGCTGCCTTCTAACTGAAAAAGCCCTGCCCACTCAAGCCCAGTCCTTCAACACTCCCTAAAGTTGTCTCACCTTGAAGGAAAGCTGTGAGTTGCCTGCAAGAGTTTTCCCCGGTAATCTCAGCAGTAGCTGTGACCATCCTCATGTGTTCTTAGGAGAAATGAGGGAATATTCAACAGTCCCAGACTCTGAAGGAAGCTTATCTTCACTCTGATCTTGTGAGTAATAATCAAGCACAAAAGGAAAAAAACAGGAGCAGGAACTGGTTCTACTTGTCAGGACTGGACCAGGTCTTACCCTAGGCCTCATCTCATCCAGTCCTGACCAGAATCAGCAGGAAAAGTCTTCATATCTAAGGAATTTATAGTACGAGGCAACAGAGATTTGCAATGAACAATAGCTTAAAAAAAAAAACCAAAAAAAAAAAAAACGCTTTAACTAGAATTTAAACCCAGGATTCTCCACTCCAAAGCCAATGCTTTTGTGCCTCTCCTAAGAGTAAACACAAGGATCTGGAAATCCAAAGTAGTTCGGGGAACCAACTCCATTGAAAAGGTGAAGATTTTAATATAAGTATTCTATACTTGGATATTAAAGTCAGCTAAGACAGTTGGAAGTAAAAGTTATAAAATGAGAATTAATAAAATACTAGACATTCTACATCTCATCATGAAACAAAATGTCAGGCTAATAGGATATTTTCTTCCATCTTCAACCCAGATAAAAAACAAGTATCATGAGTATTTATGGAATACTCTGTGATGTAAGGGGGTTTGGAGAAGGTGAGAATATGTCTCCAAGAGATATTTGACAATGTCTGCAACAATATGTTCATGGCATCTAATCTCTACAGGCCAATACACATTTATTAAGCACCTACTATGTATCTAGACATTGAGTTTATATACTCCATTGCTTATACTTAAAATTGCTTTAAATCTCTGTCTTAGTGTCTTATTCTATAAAACAGAACAAACAATACTGCTTCCCAATGAGAAAATATATATGAAGAGCTAGGCTCATTTTAAGTACTCAAGAAATATTCATTGATAGTACTATAAGGATGCAATTGTAGCATCCCCTAAGACAGAAGACAGAGAAACTTTCCTGAACTGAAAGTTGAGAGGCTTCATCAAGGAAGTCTCATTCTGGCAGAAACACAAAGAACGAGAAGTCTGTCAGGCATAGGTAAGGACATGGTTTTGACTGGATGTGCTGAGTGAAGATGACGATGAGTGAAAGGATGACCTGGGCCTTTTTCAGAGTGCTAGTATTTTCAAAGTTGAGGTCTTTCACCTCCTTTGTTAGATTGATTCCTAGGTATTTTATTTTTGGGGGTGCTATTGGGAAAGGGACTGACTCTCCAATTTCTAACTCAGTGGGTCTACTGTTTGTGTATATGAAGGCTATTGATTTTTGAACGTTGACGTTGTAACCAGCTACGTGGCTAAAATTGGCGATTAGGTCCAGCAGTTTTTTAATTGAGTTTTTAGGATCCTCTAGATAGAGAATCATGTCGTCAGCAAATAATGACAATTTAACTTCTTCTTTTCCTATCTTTATTCCTTTTATTTCTTTCTCTTGCCTAATTGCTATGGCTAATAATTCCAGAACTATATTGAACAGAAGTGGTGAGAGAGGACACCCTTGTCTTGTTCCTGATCTTAGTGTGAAAGGTTTCAATATTTGACCATTTAGTATGATACTGACTGATGGTTTCTCATAGATAGCTTTTATTAGTTTGAGATAGAGACCATCTATTCCAATGTTCTGTAGGGTTTTGAACATAAATGGGTGTTGTATTTTGTCAAATGCTTTTTCTGCATCAACTGAGATGACCATATGATTTTTGTCCTTAAGCCTGTTAATATAGTGTATAACATTTATTGATTTACGTATGTTGAACCACCCTTGCATCCCTGGGATGAATCCAACTTGGTCAGGGTGTATAATCTTTGATAAATCTCTGTATTCTGTTTGCCAGGATCTTATTGAGGATTTTGGCATCGATATTCATTAGGGACATTGGCCTGTAGTTCTCTTTTTTGGTTGGGTCTCTCTCTGCTTTTGGAATCAGGGTAATGGTTGCTTCCAGGAATGAGTTTGGGAGTACTGCTTCCCTTTCATTTTCATTGAAGAGTTTCAGAAGTAAAGGCACTAACTCTTCTTTAAAAGTTTTATAGAATTCAGCAGTAAAACCGTCAGGTCCAGGGCTTTTCTTTGTTGGCAAGTTTTTAATTACATTTTCAATTTCGCAGATAGTTATTGGGGCATTTAACATTTCTGTATCTTCTTTATTCAGCTTTGGGACTTCATATGTGTCTAGAAATCTATCCATTTCTTCTACATTTTCCATTTTATTGAAGTATGAAATTTCAAAGTAGGTGTTTATTATCCTCTGGACTTCCTCTGGGTTGGTAGTAATTTCT
>PVIR01008012.1:0-58337 GCA_004026965.1 Petromus typicus
TGTTGCTGCAGGGTACTCAGATGTTTCTCTTTGCCAGCCCCAGGCCTCCCTCCTAGTGCTAGGCAAGTGCTTTTCAGGGTGTGGCAGCCCATCCCGAGATGGTGTGTGGATTTCCTTTGCACAGGGGAGCGTGGAATGCCGTTTTAGGATTGTCTGGCTGGGGGATAGTGGAGGGGTGGAGATCACAGGTTGCAGTGGGCAGGGGCTGGCTGGGCAGGTGGTCCCGTGCCTGGACTGGCCTGTCCTATGGGCAGTGGAGCCTGTGAACCTGACAAAACCTGGTTCCGTGGCTTCAGTGTGAATGCTGTGTTCATTTGCAGATGAAGAACAAGTGGGGAAGTAGAGTCCTCACTACTGATAACATGCAGGACCAGGAGCCCTGGTGGCCCAGGGTGAGTGTGACATGAGGGCCACCCAGGTCTTTGTTTCTTCTGTTCCGAAGGCTGTTCACGGCAGACTGCTCCCCCCATCTTGTGGGGTGTGATCAAAGCTGGGTGAAGGGATTGCTGGGGCACACATGGCGGCCAGTGCAGGCTGCAGAAGTGCCAAGGACCTGAGGGTAACGCTAGGGCCTGGTCTCAAGAAGCTGGCTGGCAGAGGAGTCTACAGTGGGACGGGTGAAGCCTGGAGGCAGTGGAGGTTGGGGCGTGGGTGGGGGTGAGGGTGCCCTGAGATGATGCCTTTGGGTGCTTTGCTGGAGCCTCTGAACCTCACCCAATGGACTCTGGAGACTTCCTGTTGTTCTTAAGATTGAACCTGAGCCCTCTGTGCACTGCTGAGCTACATCTGTAGTCCTGAAGAGTTTGTGTTTTGAAAGTGTTATTTATATTTATTTATTTTTTGTTTTGAAACAGAGTCTCACCAGGCTGTCCAGGCTGCCCTTAACTTGGGTCTGCCTCAGCCTCAGGCTCTCAAGCAGCTGAGGTTAGAAGTTTGTGTCACCACTGTGGTTTGGAGAATTTTGAGAAGGGAAAGTTGAAAGGAGACTCTGGCATCCAAGTGGAGAACGGGCCTGATGTGAGAGGGAAGTGGGAGGGTCAGGAGAGTGCTGAGGTTTCCGGGGTGGACAGCAAGGCGGGGGTTGGAGTGAGGACTGCATGGGGGTCAGGGTGATCCAGGGAGGCTGAGCCTCCTGGTTTCAGATGTCTTGGGTGGGTCCTCTGGGGTGTGCCGAGCGGGACTGGTGGAGGCACAGATCTGAGAGGCACAGTTAGGGGTGCATGGGGAATGTTGAGGAAGCTGCATGACCAGCACCCCAAGGTCAGAGTGTGGCCATCAGGAGGGGACAGAATACAGTGGGGACAGAGGAGGACTGCTGGGCAAGGAGACATTCCCAGAGGAGCTGGCCCCTCAGCTGTGGGCCATGGAAAGCCACCTGCTTTTGTCCCAGATTCTGCCTCCAGTGAGGTCTTGAGGGCAACTGGAAAGCTGTAGAGAACTGCTCACTCGGGCCTCAGGATCAGACCAGATGGAGCTGGTGGACTAGAGCTCAGGTCAGCCACACAGGGGCCCAACATTGGTGCAGAGGGTGACAGCCTTTAGGGCCACTAGAGATCCCTTTTCCTCGTTTAGCAAGAGGTGTCTCCTCCTGACCTTGATGTTCTTCCCCTGCTGGTCTTTAATGCTTTTTGGAGCTCAGAGGTGCAGCTGTTGGCCAGGGTTGGGGTAAGTACCCCTTGTGACTTGCCACATTTCCAAACCTGGGAGGCAGGATTTGCTTCTGCAAGATGGAGGACTGGTTGGTCTTAGCTTCCTTTCTTTCTTTTTTATTCCTCCCTTTTGTCATCAGAAGAAATGCTGTCCAGGCTTATTGAGTAGCAACCAGGAACTTGGGAACTGGGTTCTGTGCAGAATTAAAAGGTTGAGAGAAGGTGAGGGGCAAGCCTGACGAGCCCTTGCTAGGAGCCAGGCACCCCACTGGGGCTCTGGGCTGCCTCCTTTTTTGTCAGTGCTTTAATACCCTCTGGGAAGAAGAAGTTGCTGGAGCCGGTTTTGCAGATTAGGAAACAGACTCAGAGTTTAAAACAGCCCAGAGAGTTGTGTTTTCTCGGTCCCTGGATCG
Source organism: Petromus typicus (assembly GCA_004026965.1). Lineage (NCBI taxonomy): Eukaryota > Metazoa > Chordata > Mammalia > Rodentia > Petromuridae > Petromus > Petromus typicus. Next base: position 2,063 of record PVIR01008012.1, read on the forward strand.
TTGGAGAAACATCTTCCATAAAATCCAAGCTCAGACTCTGTGTAGGGCAATGAATTGCCTTGGTTGGACCGACTGGCCTGTGAAGGTTGGAAGTCCTGCACCCATATGTGGGGGGCCAGGGCAGGGTGCTGCCGCCCCAGAAACGGCTTCAGGCTGGCTAGGTTGCCTCAGAGGCCTCTGAAACCAGCACTTCCGGGGCTGGGGGAGGGAGCAGCTGTCCTCCTTCCCCCCTCTCCCCAGAGCAGCAGGAAGCTGAGAATCAGGGCTAATTGCAGTGGGTGGGGAGGGGTGAAAGGTGGGTCTGATGTAATTAGCAGAGTTGGAGTTCTGCCAGGGCTGGGAAGATAGTGCATGTGTGTATGTGTGTGCACATGTGTGCGAGCAACGGGGACTCTGGTCCCGGTTGTCTCCTGCCTGGCCTTGAGTCCACACCTTCAGTTGTCAGGGGTTTCCTTTTGTCTGGGGCTGCCATACTTCCCCCTTGTCCTCTGGAAAGGAGGGGATCTGGGCATCTTGCATTTGCTCCAGGCCCAAAGGACACCACCCAAGCCCACACTGTGACTGCTGAGCTCTCCTGCACAGCCGCGGGTTCCAGTGCTCTGCGCTCAGTCCGAGCTCCAGCCCACAGGCCTGCTGGCCTGCTTAGGTTGCAGCCCTGGACTTTTCTCCAGGCCCCTGTCTTTCCTCTGAATTGCATTTCCACCCAGATCTGATACACAGTCTTTCACTGTGTAAACACTGACTTTGCACCATGTGCTCAAGTTTTCTCTTAATTCATAGCCATTCATTTACAAAAGAGTTCTGTTACCCGAGGTACCCTGCATGGACGTGACAGGGTGGGAGCGGTGGTACCCTGATCACCGGGTGAGAGGTTTTGAGTTGTGCTCCAGCAAGTCAGAGCACCAACCACGTGTGCTCTGTCCTCTAGAGCCAGGAGCTGGCCGAGCTTCCTCTGGAGGGCCGATGGCTGCAGATGGCACGTCTATTCAGTTCCCTTCCCGGAGGAGCCCTGCTTGTGCGCAGATACTGTTGAGGACATGAATGCCTGAGAGAAACGGCATCCTCTCCAGCCAACTCAGTGCTGGGGATAGGAAGTGGGAAGAGGTACCAGTTCCTTTTGGGACAAAAAGGAGGGAACTGGATTGCTCACAGCTTTAAACTGGGGGGAAATCTTTGCTCCTTTGCCTCGAGTTGCTGTCAGTGCCAAGGTCAGCACGTTTGATGTTCTAGCTGGTTTGTCAGAGCGTCACCGAAGAACTTGCCCAGGCAAGCTTGGCCGCTCGTAAAGCTAGCCAGTTGTGTGGCGCTCGTCCAGGGCTAATAACAGTTTTTGTTACTCAACTGTCCCTCTTGGAAAGGCAGAGGTTTTCTGCTGCTTTGCTGCACCAGTCAGGGTCTTGGTCCTTTCCAAGATCATTTCAGACTTGTTTTTGTAGCAGTGAAAGGAACAGCGAGGTAATAAAGAAGTGCTCACCTTAACTGGTGGGCTCAGGAGACCTGCAGGAAAGCATGCACCGTGCATCTCCCAGTTTCGAGTGTGCTGGTGATACTTGGAGGGCATGGAAAGGGACAAGGCTGCTATGTGCAGTGAGGCGCTCTGAGAGTGACACAGGTACACGGTTGCTTCGAAGAGAAGTCTCCCAGCCCCACCACTGCATGTATCTGGCCTGGGTGATGGTCTTGCTTTCTCAGTAGAGGCCTGGAAGTTAGCTGCCCTGGTGACAGAATGGTCCGGAAGGTGAATTTGGGGACAAAGGATAGGGTGGTGGGTGGGACAGCAGACTTGGGGGAGAACTGTTCTACCTTGTTGGCTTGAGTCATTGAACTTGGCCTGGGTCTAGAAACTCATGTGTCACTATTCTTTGTGGGTTGTGTCATTTAGCCTCACCTGTGAAATGTGAGTAATAATTACCTGATGGGTTTGGGAAGCTCCAATGAAATAAGTTTCTGGAGTCACTGAGGGCTCATGCCCCAGGCTGACTTTGTGGGGAGCTGCAGTGCTCCTGTCTGCACAGCCCAAGGTCAAGGCGTGGATTCCTCCAACTTCACCTCTTGGGTTTGTGGCCTGGGTAGGTTGCTTAACCTCTGAGGGCCCATTTTATATTAGAGTGGGGATGTTCACAGTGCCCACCTGGGAGGTGGCAGGCGGGCTAAATGAGGGCCTGGTACTGGTACCAGGCTGCAGTGAGGCTCCTGGGGTAGCAAGAACACCCAGTGGTCTGGCACGGGGTGGTGGACAGGCCTACCCCGGGCTGTACTTTGATTCACTCAGTCCTGACAGGATTATCCAGCGGCCCTGTGGGCAGCCCACTCTGATTCATTCAGATCCACGGGGTATCTGTGCACAGGTGTGTGCTTGTCTCTGGCCCTGCACATTTTTCTCCTGTGTGATGTTTTCGTTACTATGGGCTATGAGTGTCTCCTACTCTGTTTTGTGAGAGAAGACCATGTATCAAGACTCCTGTAGAACAGGCACTGGGTCAGTTTCCATTTATCTCTCTCCACACCAGCATGGAGACACATCTGCCTTCAGTGTGTTAATGACATGCTGCATAAGTGTGAAAGCACCACTTGGTGGAGTAAATAATTCAGTCATCTCATCAGGGAAGACAGCATCGCCCTGTGCAGGGGTCCTGGCTCTAGGCCACAGTGACCTTACAAGGGCCTGACCTGGGGCCCTTTCTGCGCTGTTGAATAAGGGGAGGACCTAGGCCTGACTTATTTACCCTGTGCCTGACCCAGGAAGGGGACTCAGGCCTTGAGTGTTTAGGAGATGCAGCCCCCCCTCCCCCGCAGGGTATTGAACCCTCCCCCCCCACTTAGTGCCATGCTGTTTTCACACTGACCTGCGAGCTTTTCAGGCTTTTCCTGCTCTGTTGGCTTTGTTGATGGAAATGCCATATGTCAGGTACCAGCGGCTCAATCTCTGGGGGGTGGAAATTAAATTGATTGTTTTCAACTTTGTCTTGCCCGCTTGGTTCCCCTGAGCTTTCTAACATTTAGGCTGAATGTCTTAAGAACAAAACAGAAACAAAACCTCTCTTTCCAAACCTCAGTAACCAAACAGGTTCATCTCCTTCTCTTAACTTTGCATCCTGGAAAGTGTGGCCCTGTGATTGTGAAAACAGCAGTGTGGAAATTTGTTTTTGGTGCTAAATTGATCTTGTAGCGCCCCCCCCCCCGTTTTGGGGGTCAGGATTTGTGGCATTTGAATTTTATAAACAGCTTGCAAAATTGAAGTTCTTATGTGCTGAGATGTGGGTGCCTCAGGCTTGGGATGGCAAAGGAAAGAAGAGTCGGTAGTTTCTGTGACCCTGACCTGGGCAGTTGGTATAAACCTGGTTGTCCACGAGGGTAGCGGATGAGGGTGGAAGTGTGGGCAGCCTGGGGAGGTAGAGCAGCCTGGATCTGTCACTCTTTCTTGTCCTGCCTTGTCCCCATTTCTTCCTTTAGGATGCAGTCTTCCTTCCAGCTGCCTCTGCCTCATTTGGCCTTTGGGTCCTACACCCTAAGGTCACCTTAAGAAGTGTCCTGCCGTGAACCCTCCCACTTGGCCCTGCAGGGCTCCTTGTTTACAAGTGAGAATCCCAGGACCCCAGGTGCAGGCAAGAGATACAGCGTGACCAGGCTACCTCCTCCATGCTCCGGCCTCCTTTGAGATGATAGCTGGACTCAGCTCCCTGGGTTTTGGTAATTCTGAGAGAGAGAGAGAGAGAGAGAGAGACAGACACACAGACACAGACATACAGGCACAGACACAGATACACACACACACACACACACACACACACACACACACACACATTCTTAGCCTGGGACGCCACTGCCTATGGCACTGGTGCCTGGTGAGTTGGGGAAAAAAAAAACGCCACTGCCTATGGCACTGGTGCCTGGTGAGTTGTGGTTTCCCCAAGACCCTACCCCCACCTCTGCCTGGAAGCTAATGGTTTTCATTATGGCTGTCATCACAGCTCTCAGCTCCCACGCGCTGTCTGTCCGAAGGGCAGGAACTCTGCCACCTGCTTGCACTCACCTACCCTACCCATGTCCCTGAGCTGGGTCTGCCCCTCACGGCCAGCCTTAGAAGTCCCTGGTGCCCATGTCTGCTGGGCTGGAGCTGGCTCTCTTATGCCTCCCTGTATTGAACGTCTGGATCTTTATTGATCGTGAGGTTCAAAAGGTGGGATGCAGCCATTTTACAAACGTCATTCTGACAAGGCTTCTGTTTGATCTTGTCCTTCAAGCAGAGTTCTTAACCGAAGGTGAGTGGAATGTGGCCAGTGAAGCTGTCTCTTATTTTGACTAGTTGAGGCTTAGCCTTGTGCTGGGATCTGAAGCCAGGACCTTGGAGCTCCATAACCATGACCCAACCCGATTCACTGCATTGGGATTTGTTCCAACCCGCAAGCATTTAGGTCACGTGGGTTCCTGGGTCTGTTGGAGCACCCGAGTTCATCTCCTGGGCACGGCCAGTTGGTAGGAATAGGGTTGCTTGAGTCAGTGGTCGCTGTCCAGGCTCCCTTGCTGGTGGTACCCTGAGAGGTCCTAAAGCATTAGGAGGGGTTAGGAGAGGAAGTCACGGCGTAAAGCCAAGCAATATTCTGATCTGGTTGGAAAGTTTAGAGAGCATGAAGAGTGAATTCTAGAGGCGGGCTGGGCATGAGTCACCATGCCTGGCATTGCTGTATGTGGTTACTGGGGATCAAGCCTGGGACCTATGCTTGCAAGGCAGTTGTCTGAACCACTGAGCTAAATCCCCTGCCGAAAGTCACCAGATTTTTAAAAGGCAAAGAATTTAGGTAGTTACAGTGTGTGAAATACAGGTTAGTTTGTGTGAGTCGAAAAGTTACGTGTAGATGGCAGCTGGGGATGGCTGGCTGCACAGGAGTAAGTGTGTCTGGAATGCCACGAGCTGTACATGGAAAGATTGACTGTTAAATTGTGTGTTGTGTACATTTTACCACAATTCAGAAAGGAAAGAACCTAGTTAGGGCTTTTTTTTTTTTTTCCCCAGCAAGAAGGTTTATATTGTGAGGGTGATGGATGATAAACTAAAAGAACTGACCATGTTCTCTGTCCCCAGGTCTTATGTGAAGTCCAGAACACAGGTGCCTAGTGGAATAGCCCAGCTCTGGGTGCTTGCAGAACATTCCAGGCTGTGGCCACCATTGGGGAAGTAGTGGTAGGCTTTAGACAGCTGCTGCTCATGTCTTTGTATACTTTTCTTCAGTCTTTACCTTCACAAGATAGCTTTTATTAATGCCTCAGAGAGAAGACAGAAACTCAGAGAAACTAGTGAGGCTGACGAGGCCCCGAGTCTAAAACAGCAAGTGTCTGTGTCCAAGGACTGACCCTGTCCTTTCTTTCTGGAGACCCTGTTTTCCTAGCTTTGGTTTTGAGGGTATGGTACCTAGGCAAGGGAAGCCAAGTGTTTCCACTCTGCTCTCTGGGCTTTGGAAATGGATTAATTTGGATTTTCTTAAATACGTATTTGGGCTCTGGGTACCCCTGTAATGGGTGAGACCAGAAAGATGACTTAGATGTTCCATCGGGAGGAAGTCGGCTGGCCGTGCACGTGACCTCCTGGTATCCAACCATACAGCTTTGGAGCAGCCAGTTAGAAAGCCTCGGGTCGGATGGGCAAGCACTCGGGGCATCTGTGTCTTAGTCCTTATGAACAGCAGAAGCTTGTTTGGAACCTCGTGGTTCTGGAGGTGAGGGAGTCCAAGGTGAGGGGCCACATCTGTCGGGGCCCTTTTTCCGTGTTTAATGTGGCAGAAAGCGTCATAGGATGGTGGAGGGAGGAAGGAACCCAGTCCCAAGATAAATGATCCACTGCTGTGGTGAGAACATTAGTACGTTCAGGAGCCCAGAGTCCTAAGGGTCTAATCACCTCCCGGCCTTCCATCCCATTTTGGTTCTGGGTATTTAACCCAAGGAAGTCTGAGCTATATCCCTAGCCCTTTAAAAATTTTTTTATTTAAGCTGGGGATTTAGCTCAAGTGGTAAGACTCCTACCTTGCAAGCACAAGGGCCTGAGTTCAATCCCTAGACCAGGAAAAAAAAATTTAATATTTTTTTTTTTGAGGTACGATCTTGCTTCATGGTTCGAGTTAGCTTCATGGTTCATGAACGGATCATGTAGCCAAGGGTAGCCTCAAAATCCTCCTGCCTCAGCCTCCTGAGTGCTAGGATCACAGGTGTGCACCACACTGACTAGCAAAAATTTTTTTTTTTTTTGAGACAGGATCTGGCTAGGTTGCCTAGCCACCTTGCCCAGCTTTCATGGTCTCGATCTCCCCTCTCTGTAGGGCACCACTGGGGACTCATATAATCCTTAGCACTCAGAGTCGCAGTTCCGGTCGGAGGCTTGGATGAGTATTAGTGTCCCCGTGAGGCCGGCTTCTTTTCCTCCATCCAGCGCGGAGTGTGTGGCCCGCTGCAAGTGCGGCCCCGTGTGAGACAGAGATGGAGATGCCAGAAGCTTACATTATGAGGGCAGAAGGTTTTTGTGGAACATCTGGCTGTGTGCCAGACACTGCTCAAATCTTGTTGGAGGGAGTGGAATGGGCATCTAATAATACCACATGTGACGTTAATCATTGCCAGCCTGAACCCTGGGCTGCAGCCGCAGGTACTCGTACCTCTGCCCACTTCGGGGCTGAGAAAGTGTGGCTGGCAGGGAAAAACCAGCCAGCATGCTTTCCTTTTTCTTTTCATTTCCTTTGGAGTCAGCATAGGGATTTTTCCTCGTCGAAGCAATTAATCTCAAGTGCCAGCCCCAGGATCTTCATGTGGATGGTGGATCATGGTCGGAAGTCTTTTTAGAAGTTCAGGTTTAAATCAAAGCAGGATTAACCTGTCAGGCACAGAAGCATCCTTTTCCGCTTGAAACCTTTTGGGTCTGGGTCAGCAGCTTTAGCTTTGAACTTGGAATCCGATCGAGAGAAGCTAGTTGGTGACTTTTCCTGGCATAGTCCCGGGGGCCAGGAGGAGGGTGGAGCTAAGGTTAGAAGGACACCAGGCCCCTCGGTGCCTTTTCAGCCCTGGTCTTGCAGGGTAGGTGGGTGGGCCGTGTTTTCCCTCCCACTGCCTCTGCCTGCCTCCTCCACTGGTTCCTTCATTCCTGGTGCCTTCAACGCTCTGCCAGGCCTTACAACGAACTCATTTGGCCTAGGGAGAGAACAGGTGTGTCTTGGCTATACTTGGACCTGGTTCTGGTCCAGCACTCTCAAACCTATAGTCTGCCTATGCAGAGCAGACCCAGCAACCTGGAGGCTTTATTTGCTGTGTCCTGTTTTATCACCTGTGATCGGCAGGTGACTAAAGCTGTGTGTGGCAAGAGAGAAGACTGGCACTTGCCATCCTGCCATCTCAGCACGTTGAATTCAGTATCCCGCTGAGCCTTGGCCCTTCCCTGGGAGAAAGGAGAGGAATCTTTGGCTTTGGCTTTCCTAGGACAGCTGAGAACTATTAATACAGGGAGGCCCTTCTCAATGCAGAGGAGCTGATAGCCCTCTCCCCAGTGTGCTTCTTAGTCACAGCCACTTCAGAACACATCTCCGTCTGTATTTAGTGCAATGCCATGTTTTGCACATCATTTTCTGTGTTTGACACGTCTTGTGTATATTTATTTACAGCCCTTTGCATACTTACTATAGCTGAGTTAAGCCCTGAACAGCAGACCCAGCTCCTCCCATCTTCAGAGTGGCTGTAAGCCAGGAGGAGAGCCCTGTGAGGTGGGCGCATTGGCCTGGCTGTTTACAAAGCAGACAGGCTAAGTGTTGGGCGCTGGGGAGCTGGACCAGGGCAGCCCAGCGCTCTAGACCTGGTGCCCTACTTTACATATGTATGGAGTTTGGCCCAGGCCACACTGTTGAGTGGGTAGCCAGCTGGGACTGGCAGGGTAGCTCCATAGGTAGAGTGCTGGTTTAGCAACTGTGTAGACCTGGTTTTGACCTGTAGGTGTGACAAGTGACAGTCTTGCCAGACATTGATTAGGGCTCATTTCATACTCCAGTTCCCTCCCACTTGCTATCCTGGGGCTTGGTTAATCTTTCTCTGCATTTCTTTTTTATTTTTGAGACAGAGTCTTGCTTTGTAGTTCAGGCTGGTCCTGAACTCAGCGCAATCCTCCTGCCTCTGCCTCCTGAGTGCTGGATTACCAGTGTGAGCCACCACACCTGGCACTGTGGTATGTGGTCCTGATTGCTGGTGGGCGTGAGTCTCCACACCTAGTATTGTTATATGTGGTTACTGGAGATGGAACTCCGGACCTTGCACTTGCAAGGCTGGTGCTGGAACCATTGAGCTAAATCCCCAGGCCTTCCTCCACATTTGTAAGACTCTAGTGTTGCTTGTGTGCTTGTTTCACATTGCCCCAGCAATGTCTGCTGGGCTGGAGCTGTGTGGTCACGGCAGAAGGAGCCTAGACTGGGGGATGGCTCTCAGCCTAGCCAGTGGCATGGCTGCCTGGACCCCACCCCACAGAGTGAGAGGCTGGCTAGTGGGTGGGTGGGCTGGAGCCTGAGTGTTTGGAAGAGCCATCTTTGATCCTCTCATTGATTGGCTGCTGTGCAGCCAGTGCTGAGAAACTGATTCTTCCTAACCCGCTGCTCATTTAGCACAAGGGAAAGTAGTACTGTATCCCTGAGTGGCTTTCCTGTGTCCTGTCAGCCCTGTGACGGCGGCCAGCATCTGAGTCCAGGCCTCAGGTTGCAGCCTCCTATCTTGCTTTGTTTCCCTGTCAGACATCAGGCAGGGACCTTCTAGGGCGCACAGACCCCAGTGCCAATCAAAGTCACTGCTGACCTCTCCTGGACTGGTGGGCTGGGAGGACCGGTGTGGCTCTGCTTCTTGGCTCACTCTTCCCAGCAGGCCTGAGACTTCAGCTTTCTCAGCTCCTGTCCGCCTGGAGGCCAGGGGAAGGCCTCGAGCTGCAGCCAACAACACCTTAGTGATCGGAGGTGGCTGGGGAGGGCCAGGACTTTGGGAGGAGGTGCTGATGAGTCTAATGGTTATCTGAGCCGCTGGCTGGGCATCTGGAACCCATGAAGATATAAAATGCTGGCCTCTGTACTTGCTGGTAGAGCAGCTGCTCACCCTATGTCCTTGGGAGGCTGAGACGCCTGGGGTCCCAGGCCTTGGGGTTTTCTTCTGGCGAAGTGTGCTGCGCCCGGTTCTGCCAGTCTAGCATAGATGTCTTATGTTTGAAGCTTCAGCCTGTGTTGGGTCTCCTACTGCCTGTCCTAGGCTCAGCCTTTGCAGGGCTCTGGGTGCCCCGAGTCCTGCCATCGTTTATCTCTTCTGGCTGCTCCTCAGAAGGTCCTCTCTCTAACAAAAAAGTAAGGAAACAAATTTTATATATATGGGGGGGTGGTAGGGTGGGTGGGGCTATGGGAAAAAATGAGAATTAAGTTGTGTCTTATACTGGTACAAATCCCCATTATGGAGTGCAATCATGATGTGTATATTTAATGTACCAATAAAGATAATTAAAAAAAAAAAAAGAAGAAGGTCCTCTCTCCACTTGCTGCCCCTGCTATGCTTCCAGCTTGCTTTGTGGAAGCCCTGAGAGGTCCCATGCCACCATCACCTGCTCCACAGTCACAACCCCAGGGCAGCAGTCCCACAGAGGGTGCAGTTCTCTTTGTATGGACAGTATATGCCCAGAACCCTGTGACTCAGTATGTTTCTCCAGCATATCCTCTCATGAAAGGGTGTGGATTCTGGATTTTGGTTATGTGGCTGTGGACTAGTCGCTCTGCCATCTTTCTGCCTCAGTTTCCTCCATAAAAAGGGAATTGCGCAAGATTGGGTGGAAGATAAAATGGTCAGTGTATATATTTTGTATGTGTGTGTGTTATTTTCTTTGTGTACTGGGGATTGAGCCCAGGGCCTTCACACTGAATTGCATCTCTAGCCCTTTTGTGTTCTGAGGCAGAGTCTTGCTGAGTTGCTCAGGCTGGGTTTGAATTTATAATCCTACCTCAGCCTCTCAGAGTTTTAGGATTACAGATACGCACCTCCACACCCAGCTAAGTCTATCTATTTAAAATACTTCGGAGGAAGCCCACCCTTCGTACACAGTGGCAGTCACTCCGGTGCTGCCCTTGACCTAGGGGATGCCCTGACTGGCCCATTAGCAGTTTGGGCCACTTTCCCTGAGAGAGAAGATGACATGGTTGGCTCCAAGCTCCGGGGGGTGAGGGGTGTAGACCGGTTGATAGTCTGTAAAGGCAGAGCTGGCATGGGCTGTCGCGTGATTGGGCAGGAATGGTGGGGCGTTCAGGGACATTATTTTATGTTAAAGTTACTGGTAGAGCAGGAGAACTCTGGACATGGGGGATGTGGAAAGGTCCACTGGGGCCTTGCCCTGCTTGGCTGGTATTCCTTGGTAGATTTTTGATCGATGAGACCTAGCCAGTGGGCAGTTTTCACATGAACTTCTGATGCCTGGGGTTCTGTAGACCTGTGTGCCTGAACCTCAGGACCTAGTTGGAGGTGGTGCTGTGCTCCTGGAGGGTCCATCCTGGCTCAACAAGAGGGTCAGTGCTACCTGTCTCTGCTTAGATCATTAGAAACATTTTTTTTTTTTTAAATCTGAGAAGTCACATTGGATCCCCTTACAGGGAGAAGCTGCTTTGAAAGAAGACAGGAAATGAAAGAGTCTGTCCTCTTTCGAGGATAGAGATGGTATTGTCCTTTGATGCTTGGCGGCTGGTGATCTACAAGCCATGCTCTTACTGTTGGTTTGAGGGATAGAGTTTTTAGGATGTCCCCAGATGCAGCCGTGTGCCCTTCCTTGGGCTTCTTTGGTGACCAAGGGTGCACCAGGGGGGCTGGGTCTGGCTTTCTGGGCCGTCTGTGGCCGGCAAGGGAGGGAAGTGTGGACTTGGGGCCTAGAGTCCACCCTGTGGCTTATCAGTGCCCCTCAGTGGCCACTCTAGCAGCTGAATCTGCCTCGTGGAGTAGCCTCAAGTGTGAGGGACCTTCTGGAGGAGAAGGTGTATGATGAGGGGGACAGGCGGACCATCCTTTCCTCTGTGTGGCCTTGCATCAGTCACAGCACAGAAGTCAGAATTGTAGTTCTGCTCTTGAGCTGGACAGGGCTGGATGATCGCCCTGGCTTGAGTCCTGATGGATTCACTCACACTCATCACTCTCATTGGATGCGCTCGTCCAGCCCCTTGGTCCCTGATGAGATCCTCAGGTGCCTCCAAGAGGCACAGGGTGCTGTGGCATCCAGGCCTGGCTCGCCGAGGGTGGCTTCTGTAGAAACAGAGGGACTCTGCCTTTCTGCTGCAGCTCACAGAGCGTCGCCATCCCTGGAAGAGTTTACAGCAGATAGATGTGTTTCTGTCTCATAGTGAGAACGGGCCTCATCTCCTTCGACAACGCTAAGTGTGGTGCTAAGTCCTCTCCACGGGAGACCAGGCTCCCTGTCTCAGCACACATCCAACAATAAAATGTTTTATAACCTGCAGCAGCGCTTGTGTCTTTTTCCAGCGCTTCATTTCTCCAGAAGGGAGCTGTTCCCAAGGGTGTCTGGTTTCCTGCCGGCCATTCACCAAGCCCCACGCCATTCTTAAAGGGGGGAGAACTGGTTTTGCAAAGTAAACCGATAGCTTGGTGAAATATCCTCCAGCAGGAAGGATAGGCCCCTTAATAAATTAGCTCTGAGGAGGCAGAATGCCCTAGGCTCCTCCCTTATCGCCCTCCCCTTGCCTCCTGCCTCCTCTACACTCCAGTGCCCAGCAGATGAGGGAGGAGCCCCCTTCCAGGGCTCCAGGGACGAGGTTGGATCAAAGCCACACTGCTGGGCAGAAACAAAGCAGGTCGTGCCTGGGCCTTATGGGCCCCTGAGTCCTGACCAGATCCCCCACCGGAGCCCGGCCAGCCTGGAGATGAGCTGCTCTGTGCCTGGCATGCAGAGACTCAAGAAGTGACTGCCCAACGCCGAGCAGCTTCCCAGCCCCAAGTCTGCAGAGCCCCTGGGCAGGAAGGTGCTGAGAAGAGGTTCCCGGAGCCCAGGAACCTCTGTCTGCCTTGAAGAGGTGGCTGCCAGCGGGGAGGAGCTGCCAGGGCCTCCAGGGCACTGTAGGAGGGCAGACTCCAGGTGTCCGGCTGAGGGCCTTCTCCTGGGGAGGCTTCTGATGTGCAGGGTCGGGGCTGTGGTGGCTCCTCAGTGACTAGGACAGAGGATGCAGCCCAGAGCAGATGGATTTCTGGGGGCTTTGCCACTTGTGGCTGAAGAGGAGCAGTTACATGATGCCGTGTGCTCTGAGTGGAGATAAAATAGGGTTTAAACACTAGCACGTGAGAGCAGAGTTTAAGTCAGCAGTAGAGTACTTGTCTGGCTGTGGGAGGCCCCAGAATTGATCCCCAGCACTGCTGTGTTGAGAGGGTGTGATTGAGTCTCTGCCTGCTGTAGCCTCTCTTCAGCTTTCTATAGGAGGCTGCCACATGGTCTGCAGGACTCCAGGGATCTTTGCTCTCGTACCTGCAGCTCAGGCTGCAGTCAGGTGTAACTCTATCCCCCTCCTCTCCCTCTTGGCTGGCTGTTTCCATGGAACCCACCATGGACCCTGCTTGGCCCTGGGTCTGGAGGAGCCCAGGACTCTGGAAAGCGGAGGCTGAGCTTGAGAGCAAACAGCCCGGCCAGGGCCTTTGTTTGGAGAATGCTTGTGTGTGCTCTATAGCCTAAGTCAGAGTCCAGATCCCAGGGGCCGGGTTCTGTGTTCTTCTTGGTGCTTATTCTGTGTTGTGCGGCCCTTAGAGACCATCTCATCCGGGAGTGACAGGCCTTATCTCGGGTGCACACTAATTGGAGTGGCTGGGTCATGAGGCTTTGATCTTTGACCTTGATCTGTGGAAAACAGTGTATAATCGTTAAGTGATGTCTGTCCAGGAGGCTGGAGGAGGAGAGGAGCTTTCCACACATGTTGTGTGACATGTCTGTACAGATAAGAAACTAAGGCCTGTAGAACTTGTGACTTATTTTGGTGTTTTATGGTGGGTCAAAAAGTAGAACCCAAGGCTGCTGATCCCCAGCCTAGTCTTCTGTCTATTGTCCTGCACTGAGGAACAGTTTAGTTGGGTGTCATTGGCACATGCTTAGAATCCCGGAGTTCTCAGAGGCTGAGGCAGGAGGATTGCAAGTCAGAGCCCATCCCAGGTGACTTAACAAGCCCTTGTCCCCTAATTAAAAAAATAACAAAAGACTCTGGTATAAAGAAGGATAAATCTATTTATAGGAAAACAACTCACCTTGAGACAACAATGTTAAGTGAGATAAATTAGACACAAGCTTAAATATCACATGATTTCTTTCATCTGATAAGCCTATCAACCCAGTGTAAATAGTTTAAAGTGCAAAATACAAAATAGATAACAGGAAACAGGGTGATAGGTCTTCTGCAAATGGAAGGGAATGTTAACAAAGAATTAAGCTGTGTTAAGGACAGTACCAACTTTTCCACGAAGAATGTAATCAGTATGTGCTAATAAAAATTATAACAAAAGTGATCCTAGATTCAATCCTGAGTACTGAAAGAAAAATTGAGAGAGAGAGAAAGACCATCCTAGCTAGAGAGACAGCTTGTTAAAGTCAGGGTAGAATGTCAGATGGACCCTGATGAAACGGGCTATTGGGAAAATGCTCTGTGAAAGGAGGCAGGGAGACTGGCTCAGATTTCAGAGGGGAGGCAAGAGAGACCCCACTGGGGTAGAAGACACTTCTGTCCCCTCCAGTCATCTTGCAGCCACACTGCATACCTGGAGCCGAAAGCTGTAAAACTGCTACCTGCATTCCTTTAGGTGCCAAGTTTTTAAGTACTTACCTTCAGTAGCAGGAAGAATGTACAGGCTCCTGGGCCTCATCTTGGGCGGGTCTCCAAACATGTGCAGGGGCCTCATTTTATGAAGCACACAGGGAAAACTTAAAGTGTGTGATTTTGGTCTTGTAAGAAAATGCCAGTATTCTTTGGAGGTGCATTTGATGGAGGAGTGGATGACTGAAGATGCTCCAGCATGCTTTAAAATATGCTCTGTTTTACATCAAAGGGGAAAGTCCTATGCCCCGAAGGTGAAGTGTGCCAGTTTGTGGGTCGGACCTGCTGTGACCTCAGCTCTCTGTGCTTTGGTTATTTTATGGTTAGGAGTTTGTCCCTCATCCAGCGCAATCCTGGGTGCCAGGCTGGGGGACTGGAGATCAGCATTCCGAGGAAAGCCTCTGTGCCTTTCACTGCTGCCTACCCAGGGCACCTCTGGGAGGTACATAAGGCTGGATCCAGGCACACACTGTCTCCCGTCCCAGTCTGCAGCTCAGTTTTCTCGTGGGAAAGGGAGTCAGCTTGGCCCTTGGAAGAGTTGCTTTATTCCCCACCAGCAGTGTTACTGCACCCTTGCCTGGTTTGGGTGGGTTAACCCTGTGGCTTCATCCTCCCGGGCTGGTGGCCCTGGTGTAGAGTCTCAGAAGGGACAAAACAGGCTTGCAAGGGGTACACAGGCCACCGCTCTCTCCAGGCTGGGGCCCCACTGCCTGGGACTCTTATCCTTCCTCTGCCCTGGGCCATGCCCCGCCCCACACCCCACTCCTCGGCCCAAACACTTTTAGAGGCCTTTATTTTTTGAAGCTTATAGGGAGAAATTTTTTTTAAAGCATACAGTTGTGGTCATGTAAGAAAATGCCAATATTCTGACGGAGAAGGGGAAGGACACAATGCTGCTATTTGCAATGGAACAAAAATGGATGAAACAGGGCGGGGGATTTGGCTTAGTGGTTCCGGTGCCTGTCTTGCAAGCGCAAGGACCTGGGTTTGATTCCCCTTTAACCACATACAATATGGGGTATGGAGACTCACACCCAGCAGCAATCAGTACCACATACCACAATGCTGGGCGTGATGGCTCACGCCTGTAATCCCAGCACTCGGGAGGCAAAGGCAGAGGCAGGAGGATTGCTGTGATGTGAGTTTGAGGCTGAGCTGAGGGCCAGCCTGAACCACAAAAAGCAAGACCCTGTCTCAAAAAAAAAAAAAAAAAAAAAGGATGAAACAACTGCTTGTGGTTGAACTGGGTGTAAGGGGCTAATTGTACCCATGTTGTTCTGTATGTTCACATTTGCGATTTTTCTTAGTAAAAATGTTTGTGAAGCCTATGAAATTTTGCTAGAACCTTTTCAGGGACCCGGTAACGTCTGGGCCCATCAGACTGATCTGTTGGAGATGCAGGTCTGACTATGAAACTGGCCCCCTGTTCTGTACCTGTGACTCCTTGCCAGCCCCTTTATGTCCTTAATGCTTCCCAAAGATTCATTGTGTCCAGCCACCCCAAGGTGACCAGCATCCTGACATTAACAGTTTTACAAAAGTTATTTATACCCTCATAGAAATAGTAATGGAGAGTTTGGTTTTTGTTTTCATTGAACACACATTAGTAGAGCATGTTGTATAAAGACTTGCTCTGGATCTCGCCCTAGAGGCTGGAAGGAGACCCCCCCCACCATGGCACCCCGTTTTGAAATCACACCATATAGTATAGCTGAATAATGCCTGTGTGCAGCCCCAGAGCCTTGTGCCTTGATTGGAATGTTCTTACCTCTTTCACAGGAGCCACCCACCCCGCTCAAGGGCAGAGAGCTCAGAGCTCCTCACTGCCTTCAAGCAGACTAGCTGGGCAGGAGGCTGAGTGAGGAACGCCAGCGGGAGGCCCAGCCAGTGGGAGGCCCAGGGGGTGGGGGAGGTGCCAGGCCTGGCCAAGTGGGGCCATGGCTGCCAGCTGTCCGGAGCCGAGTGCCCACAGCCAGCAAGGAGAGCAGGTGCCAGGCTGGAGGGTGGAGCGGCCTGCGGCCCAGGCTGTTCTTTGCCAGCCCTGTTGCCCTCCTGCTCTGGGGCTTGCTGTGAGTGGCTCATGAGTCAGGCACTGGGGACGGCTGAGCAACACTGACCATGCGAGGCATTCGGCCCCTTCACACACCCACGGGCCACTCCCTGGCCGCCCCCAGGGAACCGAGACTAGTCCTGTATGGACCAGCCTGGGAGTATCTGTTTTGACCCTGCTCTTGATCCTGTGGAGGTACCCACCTTGATGTCACCCTCTCACAACAGTGTCAGTTTCTCATGGCAGAGCAGCTGCTCCTGCTGACAAGAGCTACCTAGTTTCTTGCCCTGTCTGGTGGGCACATGGATGGCAGGAGCACAGGATTTTAGGGTCAGATTGGTAGGGGCAAGACCTGCTCTTGTATATGAGTCCAGGAGGCTGGGTCCCAATGGGTTTATGTGCTGCCCTGGCATACAGGGGTTTGTAGGGGCCACACCGGCCCCAAGTGTTTGCTCCTGTTTCTTTTCTGCTCCTGGTGAGAGCGCAGGTTGGTGTGCACACTGGAGGGACAGGCTGGCATGTATGCCTGAAGTTTAGCGCCCACGAAACCAGCAGCCCAACTCATTTTGCTCCCAGGTGCCTGCCCGAGAGAAACTCTGGCCCATAAGAGCTGGGAGACCCGTGCAAGAATGTCTTCTGTACTTCTGTGTACAGTGACAGGACCTGGACGCGGCCCAGATGCCCATCAGTGGAGAGTGGATGAATGTACTAAGACACAACCACACAATGGAATATTATCCAGCTGTCCAAGCAGATTAACTACAGTAGCATGCAGTGCAGTAGATGAATTCTAGCCATACATAAATATTGGGTGAAAATAGCATGCTCCCCCACAACCCATACAGCATGATTCCTTTGTTCTAAGGTTAAGAGAACTAAAACGGATTTACTGTCTAGGAATATTCACAGATGCAATAAAACTATATTAAAAAAGGAGGGCAGGGATGTGTGCTTTCGAGGCAGGTTGTGGTACCAAGGGGAGGAGGTGGGGTGGTGGCCATCTGGTTAGCTGTGGGCTGCTGTCAGTGTACTGGCCTTTGTTTGGTGGAGTGTTTGCAGGTGGCTATTACATTGCAGAAAGTGGTTAAAAGAAAGTGGGCCTTGTGTGGATCAAAGATGAATGTCAGGAGCCAAGGATTATGCTCAGTAATTAACCCAGTTCTTTGCATGTCAGGCCCAACACCTCCCTCCCCTGGTTGGTTTTGGCAAAGACTTTGATGGCCCAGTGCTGGCTGGGGCTTGGGGTGGGGTCTGAGTTTCCATAGTTACCCTCCCTGCTTCTGTCTGGTCACCACCTGTCCATCCAACTCAGGTCTCCCTACTCTGTCATGCCTGCTGACTCTTGTGACCTCAGCCTGCTTGTGGCTTTGCTCTTCTTTAACTGCTTGTTTCCTATCTGTGTCACACGATTAGTGCCTTGTTATAAATGGTCTCACCCACTAATCGTTTCCACATGTGTGTGTGTGTCTTTCTTACGAGATGCTAATCCCATAAGGCCAGAGGTCAGGCTCTGGCTCCTCTTTGGAGGAGGAACGCTGCCCGGCCCTGTGCCCACTCTGCCCTTTCTGTCCAACCCAACATCCTTGCAGCCAAGTGGGCCAAATGGCAAGAGGTGTGAGTAGTGGGGCTGCCCCCTCCTTCCTAGGACGTGGCTCCTGGGTTTCTGCCTCTTCCTCTTCCTGTTGTCTGCAGTGCAGTTTGAGGGCTGGAGCTCTAGCTCCCGCCGAGGGACAAGACCAAAAGACGTGGCCCCGACCCCAGGCTGGGCTCTCAAAGCGGCTTTGGTCTGCTGGCTTCTCACACACTTAGTCTTGTATAAGTTGCCCACAGCCGAGCAGGATTCTCGGTGATGGGTCGTGTGCCCTGCCCCGTGATTCTTAGCATTGCTGGCTGTGAAGTGATTATACCATTAATTCCACAGAATCTTGAATTGGCTTCTAGACTTTTTAGGACCGTTTCTTTTTAGTAAGAGACCTGAAGTCCCAGGATCTCATGTTCTAACCACTCTGGAGTGAACCCGGCATCCTTGTCAACCCCCTGAACTTCTCTTGCTCACTAATTGGGTGAAGTAACAATCACACCTGTTGCTGCTGTTGTGCCACAGAGTGTCACCATCGGGACCGTGTTCTCCAGTGTGAACTGTCATCTCTACGGCAGCCTCTGCGGTCGGAGTCCCACTTCTGAGGAAATATCTGTCCATTTGCCTGAGCCTGGCACCGCCACATGGGTGTTCACTGCCGGGTTCTCACAACACTCGCCCTGCCAGCCTGCTGGCCACTGTCCCTCTGCTCCCTAGAGCGGTCAAGGTGGATAGGCAGAGGTGGGAGAGCGAGTCTGTGCAGGTGGGGTGCTCTGTCATGGCCTCTGTCTCTGTCTTCCATCCTCTCAGGGATAGCGTTTCTGTGGACAGAGGGTGAGAGCCACCCAGTGGGCATGGAGCTGCTGCCCAGGAGCTGTCCTGCTCCGGGGTGTCTTCCTGGCTCTGGGTGGCAGCACAGCTGCAGTCACTTTGGAAGGTTGACCTTGGGGAATTGGCCATGAGCATCTCATCAGAGAGACTGTTGGACAAAGTCCCTTCCCACCTCGCAGGCCTGGGCCTCCGTGGGCTGCTCCCTGGGGACAGAGCCTATGCCCGTGTGGCTGGCCTGGTGGGAGGGCGCTGCCTGGGACAAACGTTACCCACACTTCTGTGGCCCTCCTCCCTGCCTCCTGGTGGGAGACCGCTAAGGATGACCCACACTAGCCTCCAGCACTCCTCTTACCATTCGAACCCCCGCCCCAGTGTCCCACCAGGGCTTCATTCACAACTCTGCTTGCCACCTGATAGATGCTGTCAACTCTGTCTAAGTTCCCATAGGGTAAAGATCCTATCTACTTCTCTTACCATTATATGCGGGCTTCTAGCATTCTGCCCCAAACTGATTAGGACTCAGGAAGTACTGCTTGAATAAAAGAAGACATGCATGATGGGATGTGTGGTGCACGCCTATAATCCCAGCACATAGAAGGCTGAAACATGAGGGTTACAAGTTTGGGCCCAACCTGGGCAACTTAGACATTTATCTCCCTGTCTCAAAGAAAAATAAAAAAGGCTGAAGATGTAGCTCAGTTCTAAGACCTTGGGTTCTCTCCCCAGTACCACAAAAGAAAAATAAAAAATGAGGTAGTATATAATGTTCAGAAGACAGGGACCAACATTAGGGAGGCAGATGTCAACAAAGAGCCCTGCCCTAGCTTGATAAGTCACTGCCTTAAGAGTCAGCTTAAATCTGGGAGGCTTTAGGAATCTAGGGTTTACTCACTGCAGAAGCAAGCCCAGTACACTTGCCATCCACCTCTCCGGGCATCAGCCGTGAATGAGCAGCGAGTCCTTTCCAGGCCCTTCCTCTTATACAGAGATCCTCTCTCCATCTGCCAGCTCCTGGGGTCCCTGTGTCTACCCATTTGGGCTACAGCCTAGTGGCCCTCTGGCTTCAAGCTTCTCTTCTCCAAGCATACCAAGAACCCAGGCACGGTGCCAGCTTGTGGGTCCTCATCATCTCTGCATCTTGGTTTTCTTCATCGTCTCTGCATCTTGGTTTATTCTCTGCACCGTCGATGTGGTGACACTGCTGACCCTGCTGAGCGTGGCATGAGCATGCAAACTGCAGTGCATTGGCCTAGAGTGTGGTGCACAGTAGGTGCTCAGCTGTGTACAAGGCTGAGTCTTCTGGTTCTCTGTCTGGCTGGAGAAGTTCCCTTGCTGCCAAGCTGGTGGGCATGGACTGTTGTCCTGCCCTGTTTGGGCACAGGATGCACCTTCAGGCCCTCCGTGCACTTACACACTAACCCTGAGGTTTCGGGCCATTTGTCAGCTCCTTGGACAAATAGCAGGTGAGCCGTCTGCATGCCAGGCCCTGACAGCTGCTGGGAGCGAGATAGTTTGACTCTGTCCAGGACAGTAAGGCTGATTTAGCAGAAGCTAAGTCATTACTTTTGTACCAGAGAAGAGATTTACCTGCCTCTTGCCCACCTCCCCTCAATATTTGGTACTACAGACACTTTACAGTGCCTGTCACGTCAGGTTTCATAAGTAAATACCACCATATCTTAATTTCTGGCTCAGACAGACATTACTAATCAACCCTTGCATACACTTGGCCTCAGAATCCTCTGCATAGTACTGAGGAGAAACTGTGTTGGAGAAACTCTATTTCATGGCTTTGAGGATCTGACTGTTAGGGTTTAGTTGCAGTAGAATCTCTTTAAGCTTCTGGAAAAGCCAGGGTTTCTACTGATGGGTGGGTAAGGGAGGGAAGAGTTGGTATGGCCAGAGTGGGGGCTCTGGGCTAGTGCAAACAGGATGCCTCCTCACCCACAGCTGGCACCCTGTCCTCACTGCCCTCGCCTCCTCACTTCTGGGGTGCAAGTCGGAGCAGGAGTGGCAGTGTGTGCCCAGGAGCCACCAGCACAGGTGGCAGCCCAAACCACATGGCCTGCCAGACCTGAGGGGGCAGGAAAGGCAGGCAGAAGCCCAGCTAGCCCCTCTGCCGCAAGCCAGTCTGAACCCCAGCCTTGCCCCCAACAGCCACTGGCAGAACCTGGGCTCTGTCCCGGGTGCCCAGGGCCTTACTGCATGCAGCTCCATGGTGGACGACAGGGCACAGCGACTTGTGTAGGGCTTGGGGTCTATTCCAGAGGCCCAGAAACACAGAAATCCTCCTGCACCCCTTTTATTTATCTGTCACCCTGGGCCTGGCATGGAGGAAGAAGGCCTGAGCAGGGCCGTCTGCTGGCACTTTCTTCGCACAGTCAGGGTGGTTTCCATTCCCCAGGGCTCAAGGACACAGGGCTCATGCTTGAGGACCTTGGCTCCTGAGCTCAGAAGTGAGCAGCATGGCAGACTGGCAACTCATGCCCGGCACTGTGACCCTGTGCCCGGGTGACAGAATGGCAAAGGCCAGAGAGAAGCAGGGAGCCCTGCAGGACAGGGAAGGAGGGAGCTGCCATCCTCAGGTGGGTGAGTGGGCAGGGTTAGAGTCCGTCCCACCCACTCAGCGAACCGCCCACTCTGCCCAGCCCAGCGACAGTGTCTGCAGCAAGACCAGAGACATCTCCCAGGGAGCAAGAAACTGTAAGAATTTATTCGCTATCAGGAAACTGGGATAGTAATTCCAGACAACTGAAAAATTGAAGAGGGGGAAGGTGAAGAGATGACAAGTTTCTTGAGTAAAATATTTCAGCGGGAAGTGAAACTTTCACAGATGTTATCAACTTGGGGCCCCCAGCCAGGCTGTGGGGATAAGCAGGGGTTGGTGGTGACTCAACAGCCGGCCTGTCCTCTGCCCCCACTGGATGCAGTGCTCAGATCTACAACACCCACCTCCAAGCCCTACCCAGAGCTTCCTTCCGTCCTCTGCTGACAATGGCTTCCTTGACAGGGAGCCTTAGGCCTCTCCTTCATCCTGCCTGAGCCTAACCTAGAACCCGAACTCCTGCTCGGTGGGAACTCAGGGTCCCAGGACAATGCTGTGGCAGGTTTACCTGGCGGCCCCAGCAGACACCCACCACTGCTGAGGAAACAGAACTGGCTGCAGGGAGAAAGGGCAGTGAGAAGAGAGGCCTCAGGACATCGAACTGAACACACCTGGTCCAGCTACAGTTCTCAGAGGACCCAATAAGCCAGAAGCTCAGCCAGATGCATTGTACTGCTGCATTTAGTCCTAACTCTGGCAGGTGGAATCAGTTAGGTCGCGAGTTACTTCTAAAGCAAGGCCCATTCGATCCACAGATATTTCTGAGGGCTCAGGGCACTGCAGTGGATGAGGGAGATGACAAGGTGGCAAGTGCGAGGAAATTCAAGGTGGGCCAGCGGAGAATAAAGCTGACTGTGATGCACACAAAACCTAAGACACGGAGGAGTGCTGTGCTCCCCTCGGGACAGCAGCCTGCCACTTTCCAGCCCCTCCTCCCTCTCCTGCAGAAGCCAGAGTTCCTTAGATCCTGTGAGGCTCAGTCTTGGTCACAGGTGAGCTGTGGCCGAGGTCACACGGCAGGTTAAAGGCCGCGGCACCCTCAGGGTTTTGCCCTCACTGTGGGGTGGTGTTGTGGTATCCAGCTGCTCCTTCCCCACAGTGCTCCTGTGGGAGGAGATATTTGTCTTTTCCTTCTGTGAACAAAGAAAGGGCCTGTATTTGTCACCTAACCAGCAGGATGCAGCTAGACCGTGTTCCGGGAGGGGATTTTCTGGTGATTTCGTGACCTTAGACGGGCCTTCTAACTGCTTGGCACTGGGACCCAGTGTGGCCTAATTAGGGGAGCCCGCACTCCCAGGCTCGTGCAGTTGGAGCTGATTTTGGGCCCTGGGGACCCCCAGATTAATTGGAATGAGGCAGAACAGATGGATTGAATCTATCGGCAGCTTTCCATGGCAGCTTCTTAATAGGAAGGCACTTCATTACCCACTGATTTTGCCAGGGTCCCTTGTTGGAGAGGCTTTGGGGGAGCTGTGCAGGTGGAATTACAAGCATGTGGCCTCCTGCACTGGCTCGGAGCAGGTGGCTAGGATAAACCATCGCTTACCTTTCCTCTCAGCAGCTAACAGAAAATTCGGCTCCTGGCTCCTATGTTCCCAGGAGAGAGGATGGTGGCTCTTGGTTTTGGGGCCAAGAGCCTGCTGCTCTTAGGAGAGGTGGATTCTGGGAGGTGGGATGGGTTAGGCCGGAGTGGCATGCTGTGGAGGTCAGAGCCAGCATTGGTGGGGAAAGAGAGATGTCTGCTACAGAAGATGCCCAGGGTGACAGCATGGTATGGGACAAACTCGCCTTTGATGTATATCGTGCCCTGAAGCCCCATTACCAACACTGAGTTGCAAGTCCCCCGACTGGACATGCTGTCCTGGGCGTGTTGGGAGAAAAAGAGATGGGATCCTTCCTGTGGTAAGTGTTTCTAAGAAGGGAGAGTGAAGTAGGTGGGTTGGTTGGTTTTTGCCATCTCGTTAGCAGTTTTTGTTTGGCCAGTGAGATGTTGGAGGTGTATTCAAGAAACCCTTCTGGCCACATCCAGGCGAGAGATTTTGAGCCGTGACATGGAAGTGTCGAGAGATGGCCTGAGCAATACTGCAGTGTGTGCAAAGGATCCTGGATGCTCCCCCATCTGCAGAAGTCTCTGGGGTCCCTCATGCGTTTCACCTGCCTGCACCATAATCTAGTTCCTGGAGAAGTTACCGCATGGGGTCTGGGTGTGTCTTTTCCTAGAGTGCCACAGTCGGTGTTTGAATGCATGTGGGATCTTTGCTGCTAGAAGTCACTTTCCTAGTGTAGGAAGTTAGAATTGACCTTGTTTTGCAGTTTCTTCGTAAAAGGATCACTTTGAGATTTTTCTAGTCAGAAAGGATAGTATATTTAAACCAGCATTGCTAATAGTCTTTGAAATAATTCCTTTAAATTTGTATTCATTATTCTCTTTGCCTGAGTTTTAATGGAAAAATCATACAGCAGGTTCTGAACTCCTTCCTTTCCCTCCCACTTTGAAATGTTTTTAACTTTGCTAATAGCTACAGCCTGTGAATCCTAAGGTCCGTGGTGTCAGATTTTGCCAGATTTCGAGGCACGAGAGGGAAAAGCCTGCCTTCACCGAAGCAACGCAAACCAGTTGGCTTTCAGGACTTGGTTTCTTATTAGTGTGGAAGGGAGAGAAGACTCTTCCTGCAAAAGAGGTTTTTAAAACCTTACTCAGTATAAATTTTAAGGAATATTTTCTGGTCTAATTTTCCCAAGTGTCACTATTAGCAGCTTTTTGCTGCCCCGGAGCACAGAGTTGATTGACAAGTAAAATGTGGTCAGAGAAGCATTAGGAGGAGTTCAGTGTGAGAGAGAAACTTAGCCTTAGCTTCTGGGCCTCAGGTGTGGTTTGGGGTTGGCCTTTTAGCTGAGCCTTGGGGGCAGAGCCCCTGGTGGGAATTGCGGAGTGCGAGCTTGGGGGTGGTTTTTGCATAAGGAAAGGTTGACCTTCAGCCTGCAGGGACGGGTTAGAACACTTCCTGGCTCTGTCCTTCACCTCCTGGCCTTCTCAGCAGTCTGTGGCAGACCAGAGAAGCCCTGTGGAAGCATCCCGGTTCCTGCACTGACCGGTTGACCTCTCTGCTACAGCAAGGCACACAGAGTGTGTCTTTTGAATATTTGAAGCCAGAGGAGACCCTAGAGTGGGCT
Source organism: Petromus typicus (assembly GCA_004026965.1). Lineage (NCBI taxonomy): Eukaryota > Metazoa > Chordata > Mammalia > Rodentia > Petromuridae > Petromus > Petromus typicus. The sequence goes on from PVIR01008012.1 coordinate 26,134, forward strand.
GGGTGGTCACCCAAAGCTGACGTCACAGTTCCACTTTTTAGATTTGACTCTGAGTCTGTGCATAGGTCAACAGCAGCATTCTTTGCAGTTTTATTTTGTCTCTTGTGAAAGATTGATTTTGCTGCTTGAACCTTCCTGGTCTCCTTGACAACCACAACCATCAGCCTCGCTGTTTTTCTGGCTCCCTGTGCTGCTCGTGCATTGGGACTTTTCTGGAGTTCCCCTGGTGGACTTCACAGTGACACTTTCCTTGCAAACCTCCCAGAGGGTCGTTCTTTGGCCTTGCCTTCAGCAGCGGCCTGTTTTTGCCTGACTGATAGAAGATGGAGTTTCCATTTCATTTAAAGGGAGAAAAAAATTTTTCCCATTTTTCATGGAATCATTTCATGGAATCCAGTAGTCCCTGCTGCCAGTGGAAATCAAAGCTAACCTCTCTCACACATATATAAAAAGTTTTTACCTTGCATCTTTTCTAAGACCTTATGTTTCTCCTACCTGCAGAGAGAACAGCCCTCTGGTATGGCCAGAGCAGTAGCTGAGCCTGGCAGGAAGTGAGGGCTTTCTTTGAGCCCAGCTTTGCCTCAGGCAGTGGGTGGTCCTTCCCGGGGACCCTGGGCGGCCTTCTCTGGGCTGCAGTGCTGTGGGAGTGCCCTTCCCCCAGGCCTTTGCCCTGTCCCCGTGTCACAAGCCCCCCTGGGTTCTTTTGGCCAGCAGCTGTTTTCCCATCTGAGTCAGACTTTGTGTTTGCTGATGGGCATACTGGAAGTGCTCTCTGCTTTAGGGAGATGACTCTTAAAAAATGGTAATCTCTCTCTTTTGTTATCTTGAATACCTGAGAGTTGTTTCAGGAAAGGATGGATAATTTTTTTCCCCCACAGCAGACAAGTTCACAGCTCATAAGCCTGGTAAATAGCTGTCCCTGAACTCTGGTTCTTCCTATGGTAAACCATAGCATAGGCACTAAATTACTATAATTTCAGATGATATGAAAGACCTGCAAAGCCTGGAATCCTGGGGAGAGCAGCTAGCTCACTGAGCCTGAGGACTCCAAGTGCAGGCACAGATGCTGCTTCTGGGACCTGGCACCAGCTGGGGGGACAGGTGCTTCCTGGCAGAGCCTCCTCTCCTGTGTTTTGCCCCATCAGCTGAGTCCTGGGTTACTGATGAGATCTCAGAGTTGAATTTGAGGACTAGGTGGGATCAGGGAACTCTTCCCCCTTTTGTATTAGCACATGCTTTCCAACTCTGTTGGGGAACTCTAGTTGCCTTTGCAGGACCCAAAAACACCCTCCTCAAACCTATTTTTGTTTTGGGCTTGTTAAAAGCAATTAACTATCAATGGGCCATTCCTGGATTGGTTTGTCCACTTTCTTTATGAAAAAGAAAATCCAGAATCTGGGATTTCCTCGGCATCTTATGGGAGGATCAGAAAGTAAACCTACATGCAGGGGAGAAGGGAAGGAAGGAAAGCAGTACAAACTCCACCCTAACATGTGCATCCCCACCCCCACAGCATGCACTGAGGCTGTCCCCAGGCCTTCCCCCAGCCCAGGCTGCAGGTCTGAGCACAGAGCTGGGCCGCCCTCCAGTGTCACTTGGCCCTGCCCCTCAGCAGCTGGCCAGGGTGGGGCCAGGTGCCGGAGCTCAGCCTCCACAGTGGCTTTCTGTTCCAGCCACCGGCAGCAGGGCAGGAAGGTCGTCTCCTCAGCACCCTCCTCACGTCCCAGCCAGACTGAGGGACTGGCCTGTTGCCCTGCAGCCCCACTGCTGCCACAGCCTTGAGGCACTGCTGGGCTTTCCTTGGGGGGGCAGGGGTGTGGGGAACTCACTGCCCACAAGTCCCTGCCATTACTGATGGGTAGCTTCTAGCCACACACGGCAGACAGGGCCTCAAGATGTGGCCTATGTGTCTGAAGAAGTGATTCTTTTTAGTTAATTTGAATTTAAAAATTAATTCTTAATGTAGATAGAAATAATTTTAAGTATATTTGCAACAACTTTGGAATAGGAAAAAAAAATTATTTTTTCTATATTAGAGATTAAACTCAGAGCTTTGTGCATTGCTCAGTCACTGAGCTACATCTCTGGGATCACTGCCTTAATTCTGTTTTGAAATTGTCTTGCTGAGTTGCCCGGGCTGGCTTTGAAGTTGTGATCCTCCTGCCTCAGCCTCCCAAATAGCCAAGATTCAGGCTGCACCACCACCTGGCTAAAACCTACTTTTTCAACTGTAAATTTCATGAAATCTGTATACAGTTTTAAGTATTTTCAGTGAAATCCATCCACATTGACAGGTGCTGTAAATGTAGAATACTAGATTTTAGAGATGGTATGAAAAAGTGAAATGTATGAATAATGTTTATATTATGTGTTGAAATAAGTATTTTAGATATAGTACCTTCATTAAAGTATATTATTAGAATAGTTTCTCCAGTTCCACTTACTTCTTTAAAGAAAATGTGAGATTAATGTGTTTGGAGTTAATTTCCGGACAGCCCTGGCCCCTGAACCTACTTTTGTGGGGACTGTGATTGAGGGTCCATCATGGGAGCCAGCTAATGACTTGGGACATTCTTGGCTGTAGAACTAGTTTTTGAGAAACCCAGGGTGTTTTGAAAGGAAGAAAAATTTGTAAAACGGTCTTCATAAAACATTATTTCTTAATTATACAAATAGCATGTTTCTTATGGGAAAATGAGAAAGTACTGACTTGGTGAAATTAAACTTTCTATTTTGGAAGGAGAATACATAGGTTTTCTGCAACACTTTCTAGGGATATTTTGTTTAGGTTAACATTGGAATAAAAATACCACTTTGGAGAGAGACCTGTAAGATTATTTCAAATACAAAAAGAGCTGACTGAATGATATCTCATTTATGCCCTGCTAGAGGGCCAGGTCTCAGCCTTGGACAGTGGCAGCAGCTAAGATTGGGAGAGGGGCTGCGGGTGGTCAGCAGAGGTGTACGTGGTTCTCTTCCAGAGTGGCCTGGGCCCTGGACACTCATGTCCAGCCTTGTGTGACTGAATGGGCAGAGTCGATGCAGACCTTCTTCTCCTGCCCAAGTTAGCCGGGAACCATGTAGTACAGTCTGCCCATCTGTGTGGGAGGATTTGGGGACCGTGGAATCCTTTGCTGACTGGGAAACAATTTTTGCATTGACCTCTGTGATCCTGAGGGACAGTCACACAGCTTGAGCTCCTCTGCCACACTGTCAGGACTTAGCGTGCGGCAGGTGCTTGAGAAAAGGTGAGCGATGGCTGACACGGTGACAGGACCCCAGGGACACTCTCCATTATGTGCTCAGGCTCAGTATGCCTCAAGTGTAGCATCTTGCCCTGCACCCGACTTCCAGCTGAGTCTGTACTTTCATTTCAGGCTCTAAGGTGTCTCTGAGAAGTCGAGCTAGGCCCTGCAGGATTAGCCAGTGCTTGACTACAGGTTTCTCCTCAAGTGCCGCAGGCAGCCTGCTAAACACAGAGCTTTCCCCGTTATGCCTTGGGCAACTCCTGACAAACTGCCTTTGGAAGGAAACGCTTTAAAAAGGCCCCAAAAGAGTTTTCTTAGTGAAGAATTTCTGTAGGGACCACTTTCAAAACAGTTAAGAAATTTATACCTTTTTCTTGGTCTTCTGTAAAATCTGGCTTTGTCTTCTGATCTGTGATAGGAAAAGCAGGTCTACATAGAGAAGAGAGGATTGAGAAATGGACTGGAAGATCTGGGTTGTGGTCTCCTCCAGCCACCACAGGAGAGCTGGGTGTGGTGGTGCACATCTGGTAGGCTGAGGCAGGAGGACTGTTAAGTGTAAGCCTAGCTGGGCAGCTTAGTGACTTAGACCCTATTACAAAATAGGAGGAAAAAAAGGGTCTGGGGACATAGCTTATTTTGAAGGCGCTTTAGTACCATCCAGAGATCACCCAGACAAGAGGGCATGATGGTTGGCCCTCCTGGCCTTGTTGCCATGACTGGCCCAGCTGTACCCCTCCCCCAGGGAGTTGCTGCCAGCAGTGCCAATAGTCTCCATATGCAGAACTCGTACCAAAGACCAGTTTAGCCCTTGGATTCCAAATCATCAGGTTGTAAAGGTTTGGTAGCCTCTCTAATTCTTATTTCCTATTTTAACTGTACAAGCTGTACAATAAAAATAATTAAGGGTATCTTTTAAAAATGCCCTGGCATTGGGCCTGGGATTTAGCTTAGTGCTTCCGGCGCCTGTCTTGCAAGCGCAAGGACCCGGGTTCAATCCCTGGTAACCACATACAGTACTGGGCGTGGAGACTCATGCCCAGCAGCAACCAGTACCACATACCACAATGCCCGGACGTGGTGGCTCACGCCTGTAACCCCAGCACTAGGAAGGCAGAGGCAGGAGGATTGCTGTGTTGTGAGTTTGAGGCTGAGCTCAGGGCCAGCCTGAACTACAAAGCGAGACCTTGTCTCAAAAAACCTAAAAAAAAAAAAAATTTAAAAATGCCCTGGCATGTCATTTATCTGTTTTTCAGTCTCTGTACATATGCAGGTGTAAATTTGATTGAAGAATGATCAAGGCAGAAGCACAATTAGATTTTGACTTTTCGTGTACATTTGTATATTAATAGTCCTTCCTGTCAGTGCCTGCCGCTGGTCTAGTGACTTGACTGTAATTTACTTCATTATTCTTTATTTTGGTTCCTGCTCCTAACGGTGTTTCCCTGCTTTGTCTCTGTAGGAAGTTCTCCAGCAGCTGATTGTAATGAATTTGCCCAATGTTTTGATGATTGGCAAAGATCCACTGTCTGGTGAGTGAAAGGCCCTGGCCCCTGTCGTGCCCAGAGTGCCATCAGCTCTGGGTAGCTGTTGGCCACCAAGTCCTGACTGCCAGCTTAGAGCTGCACAGTGAAAACATGTGATGGTTCTGGTGGGATTTTAAGGAGTGAGTTTATTGCCCTGTGGCACTACGCCAAGAGCCCGTTTATCCCTTAAGGGTGAATCTGTCCCAGCCTGTCAGATGTGCACGCAGAGGCGAATGAGACCATTGCCCTGTCCCTGCCCAGAAAACACCCACATTTAGGTGTCAGAGTCGTGTGATGTTTTCTCCCGGACCTTAGCACCTCTGTAAATGTGGAATCAGATTCTGCAGTGATGGGTGGTGGTACCTTAGGCAAGAAGGAAGTGTCTTTCTGGGAGCTAATGTCTGTGCTGCCCCCACCCCATGCTTTCACCTTTCTCACGCTCCACGGTGAAATTCAGTAGGATGCAGTCATTTACCTGTCTTCCCCCGCTGGACTCTGAGCACCTAGCGGGCAAGGGCTCTGTGTCCTGTTAGCATCTGATGTTCAGTGTCAGTTTAAGCCTCCAGAAAGTCACAGCATACACACACAGGCCCTGGGCAGACTCCCTCTCTTCGGGGTCCCTCTCCCTTCTAGGGGGGACCTCATTAGCATTTTTGAACCCTGGTTCTGGGACTCCCAGTGATAGGTGAGATGTCAGGGAAGACAGAAAACCCATAGCCACAGAGTGGAAGACAACAGGGATCCCAGATGTCAGAGCTTTGGGGAAGGTGTGAGGAGTCCTTCTGTGGACGTCTGCCCAGTCTAGTCACAGTGGAGTCTGGCTGTGCTTTTGCTATCTGTAATTGTAGCAGTAGCCGGGAGGAAAAGTACATTGAGAGACAAGCCTAAAACACGACTCGTAAGCGTCACTTCGCCCTTGGTTCTGTGTCCAGGGAGCCCCGCAGCAGCTCCTTGTGCGGGGTGCTCTTTCTGGGCTCCTGCCTGCCTTATGTCTGCCTTTTCTCTGTGTGAGGCCCAAAAAGAGATGCCCTTGGCCTCCCACTAGTCTTCTGTGTGTGGCCTTGAGCACTCATTGCCTGGCATGGAGTCCCTGCCGTGTGCACTTGAGCCTCGGGGCTTCTGGCAGTGAGCGACCTCCCAGCTCGGTGTGTGTCCTCACTGCCAGCTCTGCTTTTGGGCCTGTGTTTTCTGGCTGTATTTCAGTCCTGCTGAGAAAGGTGGCAGAGGCCGAAGCAGCACATCCCAGCCCTAGTTGGGACCTGGAAACAGCTGGGACTCTTGGGGCTTCTGAGTAACTTCAGCCCAGAAAACTGTGCTGCCTTCGGGTTCACTTGGGGGCTGGTGTTGATGGGGAGACCAGGGCAGTGCCTAGTGAGGTTGGGAATTCGAGTGTAGGTCTCTGCTCTGGAGGTGCCAGAGGCTCATTCTGGGATCCTCAGGGAGCCTGCTATGTCTAAGGCACTGAACATGGACTCAAACATGAAACAGGCCTGGTGCTGCGGGGTAGAGAGCATGCCTGGCATGCACAGGGCTCTGGGGTTCATGCCCTGCATCACACGCATGCTCACACACACACATACACACGCGCGCGCGCACTTGACAACCACAGGCTTCTGGGATCTGGCTGTGCCGTTCCCATTTGTAGATCAGGGATGTATTTGTGAGCAGAGATCCTTGGTCACCTGGTCTAGAATAGATAGAGCAGCTGATTGGAAGGTTGAGTTCCTGTCTGCATCAAGCGTGATCACTCTGGTGTTGGTGGAACTATAGGCAACTACCAGTATCAGCCTTTTCGACTCACATTTTAGTGGAGGTGGATGGCCCACGCCAGTCATAGACACATCCTCCTTGCCCCACCCAGCTACCCTGTCCCTTGCGCAATGTGCCCACCCTCTTGCTACTTCTCCTCCACCCACATCGTCCAAACCTCTGTCCTTCCTGTTGGATCTCTCCCCGGAGGTGGACAGACTGTGTGCAGAGAGCAGAGGTCCCCACCCCGGACCTGGCACTGAACAGAGATACCCGAGGAGAAGTGGATGCTGATTTTTAAAAATAGCTTCATTAAAGTGTAATTTGTGTACTTTAAAATTCTCCCATTTTAAGTGTATAATCTAATCACTTTTATTTCATAATTATGAAGTATGATCGAGAAACGATGAACATTTAAATGAGGACAGTATGTCTTCTATGGTCATAATTTTTTTTTTTTTTTTTTTTTTTTTTTTGCGATGGGGTCTTGCTGTGTAATTCAGGCTCACCTAGAACTCACTATGTAGCCCTGGCTGGCCTTAAATTTGCAATGATCCTCCTGCCTCAGCCTCCTGGAGTGCTGGGATGACAGGTATGCTCCACCACACCCAGCTAAGTCTTTAACATGTCTTTTGATCCTTTGTTTATATGGAGTTACACAGCCCTCACGTAGTGCACTTAGAGTGTTACAGGGAAGCTGGTCCTCAGCTGCTGCAGGTGATTAAATGGCCCAAACATACATCCAGTTCTGCGGAGATGGGAGACCAGGGGCCAGGGAATAGCAGCACCTTCATTCAGGCTCTGGGGGGCTGATGTGCCAGACCGCGGCCTCTGCTGCCGCCAGGAGACCAGATCCGGCCTTGCCCAGGTGCTCGAGGCACGGAGCTTGACGGGGCTCCAGGGGGCTTCGAGAGCAGAGGCTGCTGGCAGGAAGTTGCAAACATGAGAACGAAAGGCAGGGAGAATAGTGTTTTTAGTTTTAAATTTTATTTTATTTATTTATTTATTTTTTTTTTAGGTTTTTTGAGACAGGGTCTCGCTTTTGTGGTTCAGGCTGGCCCCGAGCTCAGCCTCAGACTCACATCACAATCCTCCTGCCTCTCCCGAGTGCTGGGATTACAGGCGTGAGCCACCACGCCCGGCACTGTGGTATGTGGTACTGGTTGCTGCTGGGTGTGGGTCTCCACACCCAGTATTGTTATGTGGTTACCAGGGAATTGAACCCGGGCCCTTGCGCTTGCAAGACAGGCGCCGGAACCACTGAGCTAACTCCCCGGCCCTAGTTTTAAATTTTAAAGACAGATGTAGGAAGCATTTTGTATATCTTCTTAAATAAACAATGCAGTTATTTTTTACTCTGTGTGGTTGCCTGGGGCTGAGAGGGTGTCATGCCCCTCCTTTCTCCCATGTGTGACAAGGACGTTTGAATTCTCTTTGGCAGATGCTGACACTGTGCTGTTAATTATAACGCTTTGTTTACAGTTTGGGGTTATTTTTGTGTTTGGGGTAAATATTATCCCAACAGAATGAGGTCCCAGAGTCTTACCCAGCCCTCGAGGCCGTTGCCCCATGGCACTCACAGGTCCTGAGAGACCGAGCATTTATTTCCCCTGGGTGGTGGTCTGTGTGTCTGACTCCTGCGTCTTCTCCCAGCACTGACAGTCAAGGATGGCAGGAAGAGCAGCGAGCATCTCGCGCACAGCGTGTCGGCCGGCTTTGGGAATCCCAGTCTCCTCTCTTAGGCACATTCCTGCCTCTTACACCGCGTTGTCCTTTGCTCGTCTGGGTGTCCTCTCTGATGGGCTGTGGTTTTGCTGATGTGCCCATACCTGGGTCAACATCTGTGTGGCGCCTCATTACTGTGGGCCCCCCGGAATGAGCCTGGCCAGGCATCTGGTGTGACCAGATCTGGACCCTCCCCCTGCTGGGAGATGATGGCGCTTCCTGCCCTGGCACCAGCTAAGCATACAGGCTGCTCAGGACTGAGGTCTCACCAGCTACATCTTCTCTTCAGCTAAGCGCCTCGGCTCTGCCTTTAGGATGTGCACAGGAGCTGAGTGTTTCTCTGCCCCACCAGTTCCTCCTTCTGGCCATCACCACCTTCTGCCTCACCCTCTGCCTGTACCCTTCAGTCGTCTCCCAGTGTGGCTGCCTAGTGCTGCTCTGCTGAGACCGCTCAGTCCTCTGTCCCTGCTCCCAGCACCGCGCCCATGTTTCCTCTGTCTGCTGCACTTGCTCAGGTACCCACAGGTACCCGAGGTCCAGCCCAGCAGGTCCTGCTCACTGCCCCAGGATCCATCCCTTGCCCTCTGCTCTCCTGGCCTTTTCTGACGGCGCACATCACCTGTACTGGACCAGCCGTGGCCTTGTTTCCTCATGTCCATTGCAGTGTTTCATCTTTCCTGCTGGCGTGCAACCTCCAGTGAATGCAGGAATCTTTAGGATTTTGTCATCACTGCCAGCGTGTCCAGTGGATCAGTGACTGGCGTGTCCTAGATGCTCAGTAAACACAGCGTAAGGGCGAGAGGTCCACTGCTGTCTCCCTTCTGTCCTCTCCTCACTACGGCTCCTTGCAGCTGTTTAACCACATGCTCTCATAAAAGAGAAAAGATCAAGTGTCAGTGACCGTGGGCAAATGAAAGCCCATCACTGTCCAGTGCGGGGTACGACCCAGGCTTTGCCGGCCGTGCAGCTATTTTACATATGTGCATGGTCTGTCGATGAGTCTTCTACAAGAAGGCTTATGAAAACCAAGCTCACACGCTTGCTGTATGTGTGAAATGAAGGAGGTTCTCACACAGAACTAGAGCAGCCCCGGATCCTCGGCTCCCCCTCTCAGCAGGCAGGCCTGTCAGGGAACCACACAGGCAAAAAGACGAGATTCAGCTGACACGAGCCACGGGGCTAGCAACTGAAGTTCCGTGATGAATCGTAGAGCGGTTGCACTGGAGGAGGCATTGCTATTGCTCCCAAGGTGTATGTCCAAGTGAGGTGCTGGTTTGCAGACTTGGTACTGCTGAGCCTGAGCCTTGTCGGTGCAGAAACCCAGCCCAGACAGAGCAGGGACTCCTTCCAGGGGCCCCATAGGTGAGCAAGTGTTTACCATTGGGAGTTGCACAGGTGGTTGTCACTGCGGATGATTGGTAGGAGTGCTGCCCCATGGTCCTGCACGGGGAATTTCTTGCCTTCTAGAGGTTCCCAGGAGAACACAGAGGTCCTGTGATCCTGGGTCTGTGCTCTGTCTGTGACTAGAGCTGGCACTCTCAAGGACAGCCTTAGAGCTTTTTCACTGCTGCCCAGTGCCCTGGTCCGGGGTCCTGTGTGTTCTCCTTCACGTGGTGGTTATGGTTCGACTTCTCGTGGCACTTGGAGGGTTTGAATGCACAGAACCCCCAAGTGTCTCCCTTGGACCTTGCCGCATGTGCCTGGCAGTTTCTGACCTCCCAAAGAGAAGACCAAAATGCCTGAGTGTCCGTCCTCATCTTGCAGACTGCCCAGGGCCAGTGGCACACAGTTCGAACCTGTCCTCCAGCATTTGGCAACCCTGGGGGGTGGTGGGCGGCCTGTTCAGGAAGCCTCTGTCTGTGTTAGGGAGGGGAGAAGTAAGGAGAGTCCATAAGGATGCAGGCTGGCGTTAGAGTGTGTGTCACAGCACACAGGGGATGTGAGTGTATCTGGAAGGTTCTTGGAGGCTATAGGGGGGCTCAGGGCTTTGAGGACCTCTGAACAGAGAGGCAGTGTGTCGTCACTGTTGTATCTCTGTAACAAACATCCAGAGTGATCAGCTTACAAAGAGAAAAGGTATATGTTGGCTCAGTTTCAAAAGTTGCAGTTTATGGTCAGTTGCCCCTGAGCTTTAGGCCTCAGATCTCAGAGCAGGACTCACCTCAGTTATAGGAAGCAAAAAAGATACAGAAGGGGTCAGGGGTCCCATGTGCTTTTTAGGAGGACACCTCAGTGACCTTGCACTAGGCGTTGCCTCCCAAAGGTTCTGCCACCTCCAGGTAGTGCAGTTCAGGCATCGAGCTTCTAGCACGCAGGCCTGGGTGGACATGAGATCCTGGCTGTAGCAGGGAGGAGAGGTCACTGGGGAGGAGAAACTGGGGGTGGAGAGGGGCTGAGTCCAGAGGCAGACAGAGCTGCTGGAGGTTCAGAGTTCCCTTCTTAACTGCCACAGTGTTGGCTTGCTCCCTGTGTGGGTTGCTGGTTCCATGGTAACCTCCCTTTCCCAAGCTCACACTGCAGAAAAAAGGCAACCCGGCCAAGGTCCGAGTGTGCAGAGAGGTGGCGACCTCACCCACCAACTACAGGGAAGAGGGAAGGGCTGAGACCCAGGCCAGCCTGAAGTCACTCTTGCTACCCAGAAAGCTCTTGGTGAAGCAGGAAGGGCCGCCAGGGAGGGGTAGGCTGGGGTTTGCGAGAGGGTGAGGTGCAATTCTTGAGTTCTTTCCATAGCCCTTATTTCTATTTCACTTCTCCTGGTCTTTGTTTTCTAATCCTACCTATTTTATTATTAACATTATTTCTGCAAAAACCATAGGCCCTTTGAATAGGGAGGGAAGCAATAAGTTTTTTAAAAAAATCTAACCTTGCCAGCATTTTGATTGTTTTTATACTTCCTGTTTGGTCCCTGGGAGAGCAAAATAAACCCAGCTGTTATTCAGACCACACTGCTGCTTGGCAGTTTGCTGCCTTGGGGTGCTTGCTGGTTGTGACCCGAGTCCCTGAGGTGCTGAGGGAGCTGGGGGCCAGAGCTTGCTCCTTGGGAACATGTGGGGCTGGTCTCCTCCTAGCACACTGCACACAGGAGGCGGCCCTCTGGCCACTCAGGTCTGCCTGGATACGGGGCTTTGTTTAGTAAACTTCCCAGCGATGGCCTGTGCCCAGAGAGCTTGCTGGCTGCGGTGACCGCGCCATGGCGTCCAGCGGGACTGCTCTCTGCGGCAGCCGTCCGAGGAAGAAGAAGGAAGAGATGTTGTTGGTCAAAGGTCATTCCGTTCACCTGTGCCGACGGGGCTTTGCTGGGAGGGACCCTCGCTCTGCGCCTCCGCCTGCCCGCACGCCACCGTGGCCAGCACAAGCTTTGCTCTCAAACCGGAGCTCTGTGGTCCATGCTCCTTTTTTGTCCTCTTCGTTGCTGGGCGCTAGGAAACGGATTTGCTCTCATTTCTGCGTTCTTGGCAGGCTGGCGGGAGGGGAGTCATGTTGGTGCTGATGGCATTCTGAGGCTTGTGGTGTTAGATTGTTTTACATAACCTGGGGGTGCTGTCTTGGCTGCTGCTGTGTGTGTGATGGTGCTGGGGACCCAGAGGAGATGCAGGGGACAGAGACACGGGGCTGAAGGGCCCCTGGTCCCAGTGCAGTCACGAGACTCCTGCAGTATTTCTCATAAGCGTGTGGCTCCATGCCTCCGTGTTCCCATCTGATGAACGTTTGTTGAATGACTAAACAAATAGGGAAACGTCTGGTTTTATTAATGCTGGGGCACATGCTTACACTTCTGGGTGTAAGAAACCTGGACAGGGGCCTCACAGGCTCTTGTCCCACTTCCCCAGAATGTGAACTGGTGTGCAGAGGAGGCTGCCTCCTGTCCTGTGGGTGAGGTGGGGGTGCCTTTGGACTGTCCCTTGAGAGGACTGTGTCTGCATAATTCCTCAGCAGGCTGCTTGAAGGTGATTGGCTGTTCGTTGTTACGAGTGGCCACCCTGTGGTAAGCTGAGCCCCCAGGAGGGTTCTCAGGGCTGTGCCCAGCACATATCTGGGACGTCCCTGTACCCAGGGAGAAAGAGTCATCTGGAAAGTGCTGTTTGTCAATCTGTCTGTGGTGCAGCCTTACCATCATGCTTAGGAAATGACTGATTTTTAAACAGCAAACCAGGGAAAGCTGATGGTGGTTCATCCTAGCATATGTCAAACAAGAGTAGAATGTAGAATTTCTAAGAAAAGCACCCCTGTCTAGCTGCCTACAAGACAGGAAACTGAAGCTCGAAGATCTCCTGGGTGCTTGACGGGAACGGTTAATGTCAGTCAGCAAACACTGGTGAAATGCCTGCAGTGGAGGGGAGAGGTGCAGGCCCAGGACCAAATCTTCATTCTGTGACTGGGCCTCTCTGACCCTTGTTCTCCTCTAGAAGATGAAGATAAGGGTGCTGTCCTTTGGGGTTGCTTTGGGATGGCATGGGATGGCAGTGCGCTGTGCACAGAGCAGAGTGTTGGTCTCCAGGGCTGTGGGATGGCAGCTCGGCTCTGCCCCTCGCTCTGGCCTTCCAGGTGTGCCTGGTTCAGTCCCTCCGTCCGGAGGTTAGTTAGCCAGACAGGAGTCAGCTCTTCCCTGAGCCCTGCAGGATGGAGGGTTGTAGTTGGTTTGGGGCAGAAAGGGCTTCCTCATGGGAAGTGACGTCTGCTTTATCTCAAATCCCTGGCTTCGTACTTCAGTCATCATTTAGAGTTGACAGGATTTATTTTTTGTATCTCGAAACCAGGAAATGTGTTCTGAGCATTCAAGTGGTAGATTAAGAGAACCAGAGATAACTGCATGATTATGCTCCTAAATGACAAACCTGGAGTCTACATTTAAGGGGCAAAATACAAGGTAGATAATAGGAAACAGGGAGATAGGTCTTTTGCCAATGGGAAGAGGGCTGAGAGATGGTGGAGGAAGGGGATGTATAATGATCTGAGAACTGAGAATAGTTTGTGGTCGTGTCCTAACCCCCACAATTGAATACAGCATTATGTGCTACAAGCATGTACTAATTAAAAAGAGAACCAAAGGGAGATTATACACATCGCATCGTGGAGGGAAGATAGGGTATTTTTGTTTGTTTTTTTTCTGCAGTACTGAGGGTCAAACTCAGGGCCTTAAGCTTCCAACATCGTTGTGGTACCACTTGAGCTAAATCCCAAGCTCAACAGAGGGTAGGTTCTGTTGTGTGTACCGAGGATCCTCGGAGGGACAGTCTGTAGAATCTTCTGTTCCACACTGAGTAACAAAGTGGTGTCATCGACTAGTGATGTCTGCCATCAATTTAGGATCAGAGAGCTCAGGAATCTATCCCACGTTAATCCAGCGGCCACATGTTGGAGGATGGTTTATTCTTTCCTGTGCCTGTGTCCACCTTTTGGTCATGTGTGATTTTAGACAGTTCCCCTTCTGTGCTGAGAGTGGATGGCTGTAAGCATCTGTCGTTCTACCATCTCTCAGATTAACTTCTTTGCCTTCCAGACAAGCTGGGTGTTCAGCAGCTTCTCATCCTGCCTAGAGTGGCTGTGCCAGGTTTCTCTGGATCAGCACCTGGGGAGGCAGGTCGTAAGCTTTTTCTTAGACTCAGCCGTTGACCAGAACTGTCGGGATCCCCCTGGGGTTCCCCTAACATTTGGCAGCCTGTGGCTCTTCGGATTCAATTCGAAGGGGGCAGATTCTGATGTTTCCGGGCCCACCCCCAGGGGTTGCTGTGACTCAGCTGCCATAGAAATCCACATCCTTTCTTACCCCACCCTATTCTCACTCTGAAAGCAACTCCAGGAAGCCCAGCCACAGAGTGTTTATGATTTGAGAAACTCTGCACTGTCTTAAGTCTACACCTTTGCCTGTGCTGTTCCCTGGGCCTTGATACCTGACTGTTCCACCTCTGAGTCTCAGCCCAGTCATTGATTTCAGAAAGCCTTGCTAGATCCTGACTGCAAACTGGAAGTCCTGCTGCAGTTCCCGCAGCATTTGGAATCTGCTGGCCTCCTGTCTGTCCAGGACCAGCTGTTCTCGGGGAGCTATTGACAGTGGTCATGTTGTCAGGGCCCTGCACGCAGTGGGCGCTGAGCAGAGAGTGGTTTGTGGCCTAGTTGACTACATCGCTGAGCCGGGCCTGCTGGCAGAGACCCAAGAATCTTCTGTTATGTTTTCAAACTATTCAAAACCCACAGCCAGGTAGATCAATAAAAACAACTGAGCTTGCTACAGAAATCCTGAAAGAAACCGAGCCTCCACTTCTTATGAGGAAGCAGGGCTCCCTCGCAGGGTCGGTGCAGGCTTTGGGAACAGTTGATCAGTGTAAGGTTTTACTCCCTTGGCCCAGGGCAAGGACCAAGGTACTGAATTTTCAGTACCCTTTTTTTTTCATGAAGACTTTTCTAAACTTAATTCTTCACTTTCAAAACCTTTCTCCCTTACTTTTCTAACAGCATGGAGGATCAGATGTAGCTCTTTCTTGGTGCCTGGGGGCTGTGGGGCTGAGTGAATGGCTCAGGGTGTCATGGGGTAATGCAGGCTGCCCAGCAACTCTTTTGCTTTTATTTTTACTGCTTTTCAGTCGGACGTCTTTCTGGGGACAGTGGTTTAGTGCCATTGTGCATTGTGTACTGACCAGCTCTGGATACCTGCTCTGGGCGTCATCTCGGTTATCTATCATTTCTTCATGATGAGAACATTCAATACCACCCACCCCCAGCTATTTCGAATGTCTGATACACCCCTCTGTGTAGGACACTGGAACTCATTCCTCCATCTAGCTGTGACTTTGTCACCATTAACCAGCCTCTCTCCATTGTTTTAGTTCGCTTATTCTCAAGGATAATAGAATTAGATTCTTTGGGGACTTTGCTGTGACTGGAATATGAAGAGATTTTCTGTATGGGCTGCTCTGAGGCCCATCACGTGCTTTCTGCTTTTGTCTCAGCTCTGGTGGTTCTGGCACCAGGTGAGAGGCCTGTGGCAAGGGGTGTCACTATGGAAGATGGGCCTGATGACTACGAAGGGTCTAAACCTGTTACATCCAACCCAGGGCATAGGAGAGGTACTTGCCCACGGACTGTCGGAGGGAAGGAAGCGGGATGGGAATGTGGGCTGGGCCAGAGAGCAGTTACTCGGATTCAAGGCTTTGGTGGTACCTGGGTGGGCATTCCCTGAGCTCACTGCCCAACTAAAATGCAGGAGCTGATGAATTGCCCAAGGGTAGTAGAAAAGTGAGTCATTGTGCCTGATATGTGGTCTGTGGATGAGAGCCTCTGGGCCAAAGAAAAGGCTGTATGTAAAACAAAAACCAAGACTAGGAGAACTTTTCCATTTCAAATATTGATGAATTTCTACCCCTAGGGGTAAAGATACAGGCTTAGCTGTCATTTATTGAACCACAACTTAGGAGCTCTGGTGTACCCCAGGGAACAGGGTGTGGCCCAGACCCTGTGCTGCAGCCTCCAGCTGCTCCTGCCCATCGCAGGCTGGAGCTGGTGCAGCCCTGCTCTGTGTACTCCCAGCCCCCAGTTCTGCGACTCAACAGTGATTTCAGTATGGGTGGAGACAGGT
This sequence comes from Petromus typicus, assembly GCA_004026965.1. NCBI lineage: Eukaryota > Metazoa > Chordata > Mammalia > Rodentia > Petromuridae > Petromus > Petromus typicus. The sequence continues at coordinate 41,952 of PVIR01008012.1, forward strand.
ATTTAGCTTTGTCTCAGTGGAGGAGAATCAGGTGGGGGTTACTTGATTTTTCACACATTTCCTATACCCAAGGGCCCAAAGTGAACCATGGCCTGAGTTCTTGGGCTAGAAGTTTGGTTTTATATCCCAGCAAGCTAGATCCATGCATAGGGCCAGTGTTGGCTCAGGGTGAGCATGTATTCTTGGTCTCTCCAGAGAATGATGCTACTTCAGGCATGTACCCTTTTCCCATGATACAACAGGATGTTGCCTTGAAAAAAGGAGAAGATCATAGCTTTCTTTTCTTTTCTTTTTTAACTTGAAAAAGAGCTCTTGGCCTTTACAGATATGAAAACTGAGAGTTGGAGAAAAGAATCAACTTGTCCAGGTCACACCATTCCTATGTGACCAGGCCAGGTTTAGAGGCTGAGTTTTCTGATTCTGTGGGAGACTTGAGATGGATAAACAGAGGAAGATGCACTTAGCCTTTTATATAACCAAAGATAAACTATTTTAAATGGTGAAATTCGATTTTTGGCCATCAGATTGGTGCCAGGAAGAATTCAATGCCAGAAGATTCTTCCTGTAATCCAGGAAGAATTACAAGACAAGTATTGGTCAAAGGCGGGACAATGAAAATTATCACCTGGAGGGCCGGGGATTTAGCTCAGTGGTTCTGGCGCCTGTCTTGCAAGCGCAAGGACCTGGGTTCTATCCTCGGTAACCACATACAATACTGGGCATGGAGACTCACACCCAGCAGCAACCAGTACCACATACCACAGTGCCGGGCGTGGTGGCTCACACCTGTAATCCCAGCACTCGGGAGGCAGAGGCAGGAGGATTGCTGTGATGTGAGTTTGAGGCTGAGCTCAGACTACAAAGCGAGACCCTGTCTCAAAAAAAAGAAAATTATCACCTGGGCCAGGGATTTAGCTCAGGGTACTGTGTCTATCTTGGAAGCACAACAGCCCAAGTTTGATCCCTGGTACCACACAAAAAAGAAAAAGAAAGAAAGGAAGGGAGAGGGCTGGGGATATAGCTCAGTGGTTCCGGCGCCTGTCTTGCAAGCACAAGGACCCGGGTTCAATCCCCGGTAACCACATAACAATACTGGGTGTGGAGACTCACCCCAGTGGCAACCAGTACCACATACCAGTGCCGGGCGGGAGGCAGAGGCAGGAGGATTGCTGTGATGTGAGTTTGAGGTTGAGCTCAGGGCCAGCCTGAACCACAAAGCGAGACCCTGTCTCAAAAAACCTTAAAAAAAAAGAAGGGAGAGAAGAAGAGAAAATTATCACCTACTTCACAGAAGAAAATGGTAAAATCTATCTACAGAGTAATTTGGCCACTTGAAAAGCATAAAAGAACAGTTCATGTGGAGGAAGTGAGTCAGGATGTGCAAAGAATTAGCCACTGAGATATTTTTTATAGCATAGCCTGTCAAAAAATGTGGAACTCTGGCAGAGAGTGAGTTGTAAGTTTGTGGCCATCCAAAATGATGTAAATATGTTGTGTGATTTGCTTTAGACTCCAGCCAAACTAGAGCTCAGGAGCAGAAAGGGAACTGTGGACTAGAGATGCCCTTGGATGGATGTGCAGATGTCAGTCATGTGAAGCTGAGTGTAATCTGTCGTCTCTTTGAAATCTTGGCTAATGAGAGATGGTGCTGCAGACAGTTGACTCAGTCCTTCCTGTGGGGATTGTCCTCTCCTATACCATACAATTAAAATCATTGTTGATGTCGCCACTTCACTAATTATCATGGGGAAATATTTATGATACATTTGAATAGAAAGGGCTTCAAGTGGTTAAGGGCAGAATGCTCATTTGGTTTAAGAAATAAAATAAACCCATACACAGCAAAAAGGTGGAGTGTGTCCACCTAACTCTGATAGACTATGAGCAGAGAGAATGTTTTCTTTAGCTTATCTAATTTGTTTTTACCTCAGAACAAATGTGCGTCTTGAAGAAATTGTTTAAATGGTTCGACTTAATTAAACATGTTGCTGTTTTGATCCAGGGAAGAGCATGGAAGAGATTAAGAAGGTGCTGCTGCTGGTGCTGGGTTGTGCTGTCCAGGTAGAGTCTGGGCTTCGGCACGGGCGGCCTGCGTCTGGGATTGTGGGGCTCAGTGATGCCCTCAGGTTGGGTGAGAGTGAAACTACTTTTAGTCCAGCATGTCAGGGGCGCTGGGTTGGGTGGAATGATCACCCCTTAGGGGGCTGTTTCTAGTACCGGGACACCCTATGTAAGAGGCCACAGTACTATTAGCAAATTGTCCTCATTCTGGGGCCATCTTTCCAGAGCAGAGAGCTGCAAACCATGAGCTGTGGGTCAGGTTTGACTGCCCTGTTTTTGTAAATAAAGTTTTATTGGAACATAGCCACACCTCACATATTGTCTCTGGCTGCTTTCTTAGGGAGGTATCAGAGATGAGTAGTTGTGACTGAGACCAAATGCAGAGTCTAGACTACTGACCTTTTGCGAAGAAGCATGCCCGCCTTTGTGCTCTGGCCAGGCATTTGCATCCTTATTTGAGAATCTTTCCGTATTCAGAGCTTGCTTGAAGCACATACTTCTGTGTCCCACCCCCATGTTTTCCATCTGGGAGAGGCTTCAGGGTGGGCTTTGCAAAACAAGCTCCTGGGATGTTAGAGTAGCTCTGAGAGAAGCCTCAGTCTGAGCACTGGCCGGGGGACAAGGCGGTCTTGATTAGGGAGGAGGCCAGGCCTGGGTTGATGTTCCTCATGTGACTGTACTACTGAGGCTGTGGGCACAGCCCCAGGTGCACCCGCAAAGAAGAATGCTTCCATTGACACTTGTAACCCTTCACAGTGTGAGAGGAAAGAGGAGTTCATTGAAAGAATCAAACAGCTGGACATTGAGACCCAGGCTGGCATCGTGGCTCACATCCAGGAGGTAGGTACCTTGGGGCTCGGCCCCTGTGGCAGACAGACGGCACAGTCTCCATGGTGGTGGAAAAGTTTAAAGACGACATCACCCGTGAATGATTTTGCTAATTTTAGGTTTCAGTGGCCACCGACAAATGGATTCTATTTGGAAAGGTAGCTCTCAGCAAGCTAAAATAAAATAGTAAAAATAAAAATTTAAAAAATACAATACCTCAGTCAAGCCATCTTCTGCCTCCTTTTCCTTGCCTTATATGGACTTAGACTATTTTTAAGCGCTGTCAAATGGTTTAAGCTCAGAATTTGATTTACAGGCCCTGAAAATGTATTCTGGCAAATGTCACCGTGCTCTGAACGGGTTGATCTTTGCAGAGATTCTCTGCTGCTGTCAGTGACACACAGAGAAACCGGCATCAGAGCCAGTCGGGGGGTGGAGGGGCTGCCCCAGGGAACTCAGGTCCAGGAGCAGGCCTGACCTCCTCCTGGGGCCCTCTTCCCTGGCAGTCATGAACCCACCTGAAAATTGACTTTCTCTTAGGTATCATGTCCGGGTTCAGCACTCATTCTGATCACACAGAGAAGATAATTGCACAGAAAAGATACACAGGAGCCGGTGTATAGTTGGCAGAAGCAGCTGAATAAAAAGCTCCCATGGCCGGGGCGGGTGATGGGGCCAGGACTGTGCCACCACCTTCCTCAGCCTGCTGTGGTACTGTGGGCCAGTGAGTTCTGAGTCCCTAGGTTGGAGCAGGACACAAATACAGTTTATTTCAAGTAGGGAAGGGTTCCAGCAAAGCCAGCCCACAGGGAACATCAGTCCTGTAGTAAATGCCCTCAACCATTCCCAGTACCTTTAGCCTGTGATGTATTCTGCCTCTTCATTTGTGTGTTTTGACAATGGATCTGGTTGCGATGAGGTCCTTGAGACTCGTCAGTTCTTTGCCATTCACTGTCTCCACTGCCTGCCCAGGCAGCAGGATATTAAGTAAACGTGCATGACCAGGAGAGTCCTGTGTAATTCATCTCAGTAGCTAGCCCTGGGGATAAGTTTCAAAGGGTATTGGGTGCTTTTTAAAAGTTCAGGTTTCCAGGCCCCATGAGGGACCTATTTATTAGAACCAGGGGAAGAAGAAAGAGAAGTCTTTAGTTAAAAGCTCTGTGGGTGACTGTGCCACAGGCATTGAGTCCCCGAGGCCAGCCATGGTGGCCCCGAGACTCTGTGTCCTGGCCCGGTGTGGAGCAGAGCCCGGTCCCCGGCTCCCAGCTCCTGGCTGTTTGGTGGGATTCGAGTTCTCTGATTCAGAGTCAGCTGTGTGCAGACCTGTCCTTTGTCAGGTGGGGAGAGAGGAAAGAGGCTGGTGTGTTGGGAGGAACTGAAAGGCTCTGGAAATGATCTTGTCTTTGCTTTTGCTGCTTTGGGTTGATTTTATTTTTTTTAATTCAAATCTTTATTGGTACATTATGTATACACATCATGATTGCACTCAATTCTTTTTTAAAAAAAACTATTCTCTCTCTTTGTCTACTGCTTTGAATAATTTAAGAATTTTTTTTCTGGAGTGCTTTGCCGGGTAGATACGCTGATTTCTTTGTTTTTCTTTCCTCTGAGGCCAGAGCACTGTAATATTTCTCTTCCAAAAATGAGAATAGGAGAACTCATCACATCCTTCGTCCCTGCTGGTGGAAAGGGACAACGCCATGCCACGTGGTCTTGTGAGGCTGAGGGCATAAGTATGGGCTCAGCTGAAAACTGCTTTGGATTTCGAATCGTTCCCTTGTAGAACCCAGGATTGCTAGCTCCCCACTATTATGACATAGGATGCTTGACATTTTGCATCCAGTTTTATTTTAAGAAACAACATTAGTCTTATTCCTCATCCTCTCAGAGGCAGCTCTTTGTGTTGTTAATTGTAATAGCGCCAATGCACATAAGTGTCTTATTATCCTGGGACCTTTTAGTGGAACAATGGCAGGTGCTTTCTGGTAAGAAGAGATGAGTGAACAGAAGTGGCTCTTACTGGTGGCCTCGCTGAAGAGCTTGCCTAACTCACCGAAGGCGCTTTCTGCCCCCATGGGAAATGTGTCAGCCAATCTGGGATCAGTAATGTCTTGGGCATGAGGCGCTGTCCTTTGTCCTAGTGAATCAGGCTCTGCCTCTACCTGGGTCTCCTGCCTAGTGGTTGAGGCAGATGGGTGCTCAGGAGCCCAGGGCCACCTGTGCTGGCCTCCGCAGTGCCGGACTGTGTGTCTGCAGGTGACCCACAACCAGGAGAACGTGTTCGACCTGCAGTGGCTGGAGCTGCCGGATGTGGCCCCAGAGGAGCTGGAGGCCCTGTCCCGAAGCATGGTGTTCCACCTCCGCAGGCTCATCGACGAGCGTGATGAGTGCACCGAGGTGCTGGGCCAGGGCTGCGGGCTGGGAGTGGGCTCACCTCTGTCTCCTGTTCTCCCTGTCTCCTCTCTCCTTGGGCCTGGCCCCCTGTCCTGCTGGTCAGGCTCGGATGGGGTGGGAGTGGGTGTGGCCCTTGGCTACAGCCTCTGGTGTCACTGCAGAGACACCCACAGGACAGAAATTGCCAGGATGTTGAGCATGGAGTCCCTCTTCTATTCATTCACTGCTTTTATCCCACTGAATATTTCTCCTCTTTCTGAAAGTGAGCAGCTCCCTCTTCACGCCATGTAGCCAGTGTCTCAGCCTCAGCAGAAATCCCTTCCCTCTGCGTGCTGTTCACCCTGGGAGCCCAGGCACTGTGTGGGCTCCAGGGCCCCCTGTAATCCGTGTGTCCTCCTCTGCCGTGCCTGCCCCATGCAGCTGATTGTGGACCTGACACAGGAGCGCGACTACCTGCAGGCGCAGCACCCACCCAGTCCTATCAAGTCGTCCAGCGCTGACTCCACACCCAGTCCGACCAGCAGCCTCTCCAGCGAGGACAAGCAGCACCTGGCGGTGGAGCTAGCCGACACCAAGGCCAGGCTTCGGCGTGTCAGGCAGGACCTGTGAGTGGCCTGGCTGCTTTTCCTGCTTCTGTCTTTAATGTGCTGGTAGCTCCCACAGGTGGTGCTGCACATGGGGGCTCTGATGGGGACTGGACCGGCGAGGCCGCCACAGCTTGGTGGGTCACTGAATAACAATTGCTACTGCTCTTGGGCTTGGGCCTGTGTAATTAGGGCTTCTCCCCTGTCCTCTGGCTCCCAGACATTACAGATTGCCCAGAAGTAAACCACGGCCCCAAATGGGCCCGGCATGGGGCTGGTTCCACACAGGGGTGTGTTCTTGGGTGGAAAAAAGGACACCTTGCCCTATCTAGGGACCTGGTCCTCCCCTATTTTCTGCAGCTGGTGAATGTCACTCACCCATCCACAGGACAGTGGCCTGGCCTCATCTCCCCTCTTTGGCCCCCACACTGTGGAGCCCTAGAGCTGCAGCCAGGTTCCCCTACCTGCTCTGCACATAAAGAAGGACCCCTGGCTGGCAAGTGGTGCTGGTTTGAGGCCAAACTGTTGGAAACTTTAAAAAAGATCTGGAGTCAGGAACACTTCTGCAGGCTCCATGGGTATATCCATTCCTGGCCCCCAAAGTTTGGTTCCCTTCTTTCCCCAGAAGTGGTGGCCGCTTCCAGTGCCTATAAGGAAGCCCTGCTTCACACACGCTCTTCCTCTTAATTGCCCCTCAGGGAGGAAAAGACAGAGCAGCTTGTGGACACCAGGCACGAGGTGGACCAGCTAGTGCTGGAGCTGCAGAAGGTCAAGCAGGAGGTGAGTGAGAGCCTGTGGGGACTGGGATGCCTAGTGATGGGCCCATGAGCCGGGGCCTGGGGACTCCCTGGTATGACTGTCTTTCTTGGTGCCAGTCTCTAGAGAGGCCCCCTTCCCCCTGCCATCCCATAGCATGTGCCTGGAGCCCCTCAGCCAGCAGGAACTGGCTTTTCCTGGGATGTCCCATCCCCAGAAAGACGCTCTAAGCTGTCTTCACTGCTGTTACCTGCCATGTAGAACGTTCAGCTGGCAGCTGATGCCCGGTCTGCCCGTGCCTACCGAGATGAGCTGGACTCACTACGGGAGAAGGTAAACCGTGTGGAAAGGCTGGAGATGGAGCTGGTGCGCTGCAAGGAGAAGCTGCATGACGTGGACTTCTACAAGGCCCGCATGGAGGTGGGTGCCCCATGCTGGGCTTCAACACTGCCTTTCTTGGGAGGGTTGGGAGGAGCATAAGACTGCCCTGGCAAATGCTCCCCTTGCACTTCCCAGACTGTCTACAGTGTCTGGACCCTAGTCAGGCCTCTCCTCTCTCGGTCTTTTCCCATCTTGAAGTGTCACGTGGGTGAGGGAAGGAATGTGGTTGGTTGGTGAAGAGCAGTGGCCTCTTGGAGGGTTTGCTTTCCTGCTTCATGCCACATGAAGGTCTTCAGCTTGTGGATTGGTTCAAAGGCTTCTACTGATTTCTGGACTGATTTGCTAGGACTCAGTTTCCTGATCTACAAGATAGGAACACTACCCAGATTTGAAAGATGAAAGGTGAAATCCTTGTACAGTAACTGGTGGAGAGACCAGTTCCGAGTGCTCTCACCCGGCAGAAGCCCTGCCACGTGCTTTTATTTTATATTATTCCTGTATTTTTGAGCCATGTTTTGCCATGTTACCCAGGCTCAGCTCCTGGGCTCCAGGGACTCCTGCTGCAGGCTCTGGTGCTGGTTTCGCAGGTGTGAGCAGAACCAGGCCCCTTGCAGGTGAGGGAGGCAGGAATAAACAGACCTGGACTCAAGAGATCCTTGATGCTCTGTCCACTCATTTTAGTGGCCCTGTGTCCACTATAACTTCACTTTCCTGAAAATTTGGAGCTTTGGACCCTGTTCCTCATCCCAGGGCTTCAGAAGTGGCACTGGTCCCCTGTGTGGACATGACTCCACTCAGAGGGGAGCGGGGAGAGACTGGGCATCACCATCTGTCCAGGGGAGGTGTTTGATGTAAGGAACAGTCCCAATGTCTTACCCGGCCAGGTGGTTTCTGAGGTAGCTGAAGAGGCCTGGGGAGCATGGTGGTGTTTCTCCGATGCTGTGGGTGAACAGGTGGTAGAGTGACTCCCCCAAGCCCCAGTGGAATGGGATTCTGGGACAGCAGCCTGGATTTCCTTGTTCTAAGCTTCTGTAGAGGGGTCGAGTGAGTTTTCTCCTGCAGTTCACTTTGTGCAGCACTGAATCTGCAGCCTTGTGGGCCCCCAGCTTCTCAGACACCCACAGAGGCCAAGTTCAGGAGAACAGGCCTCCCTTGGCCAGCTGCCAACATGAGCACTTAAGGTGTGTTAGAGTTAATATAGGGTATAGCTGAGAGACCTCAAGATGGGCTGCTTTGTCATGAGGCCCAGGTGCTGTCTGGGTTCTTGAGGAATTAAGAGGGACATTGTCCATTAATAGTAGTAGTGTGGGCCTGGCCTAGTCAGTCTCCAGTGTTCGTGGGGTTTGTGTCACGGAGCCAGCACTACCTTCATATAAAGATGACTTTGATGGGTCCGTGTTTGTGTTTGAATAAGTGTATCCAACTTGATATGAAAATCCAGGGCTGGGGATTTATTTCAATGGTTCTGGCTCCTGCTTTGCAAGCGCAAGGTCCGTGGTTCGAACCCTGGTAACCACGTACAACAATGCCAATTGTGATGACTCAGGCCCACCAGCAATCAGTACCACATACCATAGTGCCAGGCATGGTAGCTCATGCCTGTAATCCCAGCACTCAGGAGGCAGAGACAGGAAGATTGCTGAGTTCGAGGTTGAGTTCAGGATGAGCCTGAACTACAAAGTGAGACCCTGTCTCAAATAAAACTAAAAAAGGAAAGAAAATCCAGATTCTTTCATAGTATGGTAATACACATTTCCTAAGGACTCATCATGACATAACTTATTAATTTGTAGGTACTGGGCATAGTGGTATATACCTGTAACTCCTATTGGGTAGGTTGAGGCAGGAGGATTGCAAGTTGAAAGTTAGCCTGGGCTCTTTAGTGAGACCTTGTCTCAAAATACAATTTCTGAAAAAGAGCTAAGAATGTAGCTCCATTGGTGGAGCACTTGACTAGCATGTGCATGGCCTGAGTTCAATTCTTAGTACTGAAGGAAAAAAAATATATATTTTTCTGAGCAGTTAAAAGCACACAGTACCATGCAGAAATGTGTCCAAGCTGAGGTTGACTTAACGATGTGCAATCCTTAGAGAGATCCAAGAATGAGGGTATGCATCCAGAAAATAAAAATAAAATGGATAGAGGACCGGCTAGGTGGCTAGGTATGTGACAGGGCAAATACAGTGAATGTTGATTGTAGGCTCAGGTGTGTGTGAGTGATGTAAGTATTTTGACATACATTCCTCATCATAAAATACTAGAGGTAGAGGGGTCGGTCAAAGTGAGAGGACAACAGGGACATTAACTATCTTGAATGAACTCAGCTAATTGACTACATCGGTTCAATTATGGAAATTCGAAATATTAATCAGTTTAAAGCAGTGAAGTACCCTCCTGAAGTCTCAGCTCTTTATTTTTCAGATTGTTGTCTAAATCAGCTGAAAGCATCTTTTAAAAATGCACACTCCTCACCCCCCAGACCCAGGGGCAGCCCTGGAAATCTGCCTTACTAGACTCTTTCCCAGGCTGGGGCAGAGTGCTTTTCTTCTGAAGCTCTGTGCCTCGGGCTTCTTCCTGCCATGGCTGGGGCATATAGGGCTCTCTGTGGGCTGTATGGGTGGGTGCTGAGTCCTCCCACACGGCAGGAATCCTGTCGTCTTTGACAACAGGCACAGAGCCTGCCCCACAGTGCCAGGGACCACAGCCCAGAGCAGGGGGTCCCAGGGTGCTATGGTAGAGTCTTGCAGTCTGCAGAGAAGGCCAGGGTGGGTGGACAACAGGGTTTGTTTGCTCCAGCTTAGAGCCAGCGTGTCAGACACACATGTGCTGGCCAGAAGAGCAGGAGCTCTGCACGCTGTACACAGGCTCGGCATTTCTGGGTCCTGCAGGGGAACTGGCCACCCCCGCCCCTGAATGCCTGCCTAGCCTAGCGCTGGGAAACACCCGGTATAGGTCACCAGAGAGCACACATGGCGGGAAGAGGTGATAAAGGGCACAGTCAGGGTGAGCGCAAGGTTAATTTTGGATAGAAAAACATGGGACACAAGTTTGCATAGTTCGTTTAGATTTTTGGCAGCCGGTCCTGGTCTAGTTTACATAAGAGTTGAAAAGACACAAAGAGGAGCAGGAGAGGTGTCCCTGGGATGGAGGAAATACGAGGTGGGTCCCCGGCTGCCCTGGACTTCCCTTTACAAACAGCAGGCGTGCCCGGTGCTGCAGCCAGAGGGTCAGGCAGAGGGCCTTGGGGCTGGGGGTGGAGGCAGAGGCATTGCCTGGAAGCTTCTCTTTCCTGTATTTTGTGACTGGCTGAAAATTTCCACAAAGCCAAAGGCAGGTGCACAGGCGCTGTGTGCGTCCCAGGCACAGCGGACCTGGGTCCTTCCCTCTCCTGTGTGGACTGACAGCTTTGTTGGCATCACTAGATTCAAAGTAAGCGTCCTGAGAGGCCAAGACCCAGTGAGGACAGTCTGGCTGTGACACCAGCTTGCTGGGTATTAGGCACTAACATCCCATCTCTGGAAGGAAGGGGTGTGTCTGGGTGTCTGCTAGGACCAGATGCCCTGCCCTCCTGGGCCCAGGAGTGAGTGGCTGAGCGGCTGAGCTTATCCTACCCAGCAGCCCTCAGCGCTCTGCCTGGAGGAGCGAGGAGATAAGCAGGGAGGAGGCAGCTGGAGGGCGGGGTGGGTAGGTCACTGCAAGGCACCAGCAGTTAGGGCTGGGTTAATGATCTGGCTCAGGCTGAGTGTCCCCCAGTCTAAAGCCACACCTCAGATGACGGAGGTGGTGCCAGGGATTGGGACTGGGACGGGTGGCGAGGTTGCTGTGGTTTGGCCTGTCTCACCCCACAGCCTGCATCCTTCCCTGAGGTTCCTGCAGCTTCCATGGTGTCTGCACCCCTCAGAGGTGAAGGCTTTCGGGAAATCTGCGTGGACTTGGACTGGAGTCCAGAGCCTTATCATTAGCTGGCTCCCCCTCCAGCTCTCGTGACTCCCACCATCTGGATGTGCACAGCGATCTCAGGGTCAATGTGTCAGGTTCTTTCTCTTCCCTTCAAACTGGCCTGTGATGTCTTTGCACTGGAATCATTATGCCCTCCTCGCTCCACAGCGTAAACTGAAGTTCAGGCCAGCTCTTTTCTTTCTGATTCCCAGACCAGTCCCACCAGCCCTCCCCCCCGCAGCGTGTCCCTGCCCTGGCATGTCACCCACTTGATGAGTATGGGTGCCCAGCTTCCTGCCAGCCAGGGCCTGCTGGATTCGGTGGGATGCCCTTCCTAGATCTGATCCGGCCCTGCACTTTCCTCTGCCCTGCCGCCAGCATGTCTGTTCCAGCAGCTCCTCAGGTGGCTCTCTGCTGCTCCTGTGTGAAATCGCTCCCGTGCGCTGTGCTCACCAGCACAGCCCTGACCTGCAGCTTCCCACAGATGCTTCAGACCCAGGAGTCCCAGGTCTGAGCTGTGCGGGCCCTGGCCTCACGTTCCTATAGAAATCCCTGCGAAGGAGGTTTGGTGGAACACAGCTGCACCCGTTTGTTACCTCTGGGGGCTTTTGTGCTTCCTTTACAGGGCTGAGGGACAGTGACAGAACCGTGGCCTCTGGAGCTGAATGAAAATGGATCGTATGGCCGTCAGGTGCTCAGCGCAGCTTTTAAATGAGCAGTAGTGACTGTGATTATGGAGGCAGGAACCCTGTTGAGCTCAGCTAAATCATTCCACTAAAGCCTCATGGTGGCCCAGCACACTGTGGCAGCCACAGTGACTTCCCTGCTTTTTGCAGATGAGAAATTGAAGATGAATTAGTATCTTGCCCAGCATCACAGTTGCTAAGCAGGTGGACTGGGATGGAATGTGCGGTGCCTGTAGGGACCCAGCCGCCTGTTCATGAGTGAGCATGAGCCTCATGAGCCTTGCCTTCAGCAAGAGCAGGAAGGGCCTGGGGGCCAGTGGTCTAGAGGCACTCGGAGGGGCCGCGTAGGAGCCCCAGAAGCACCCCAGCCTTCCACAGTTCACTTAAAGCTAAATTTCATGTCGTAAGCAGGGGTGTTAATATCTTGAGAATTTAACATAGAACCCCCCAAACCCAGGGAGATCTGCTTCAGCGTGGGATGGTGTGTGCTTGTCTCTGCTTCTTCTCGGGAGTTCCAGTGAGATTTAGCGTACGCAACAGCCGAGTTGGACGGACCCCACTTACCATGTCTTTTGGCTTGTTTACTTTTTGTGTTTATTTGAAAAGGTCTCACTAAGTCACTAGTTGTACGTGGTTGGTTTTGAACCTATGATCGTCTTGCCTTGTCTTGCAAGAGCTCGTGTTACGGGCGTGCACCACCATGCCCAACTCATGGTCATGCCAGGTATAATGAGGTGGGTTTTCTGGGACGTGAAGAGCATGTCATTGAAGCTGGCTGAGTGGTAGGGCTGGCGAGGGCTGACTTGAGTAGAAGTGTTTGGGCCCCAGTCTAGTGACCAGGCCGTCTCTCCTCCTCGGGTCTCTGCTGGCTCTCTCTGCTCTGAACACCAGGGAGTCCATGGTGTCCATATAGTGCTGTGATCCAGCCCTTGCTGGGAGGGAACTGTTTGTTTCTCTGACTCTTGAGTCCCCCCCTTGTGGGGGGCAGGAGTCCCCAGGGAAACTATGTTTTGTTTTCAGTTTATTTTTTTCCCCCCTTTTTATACTGGGGATGTAACCAGGACCTCATGCCTGCTAGGCCACAGCTGTGCCACTGAGCCATACCTCCACAGCCCTTGGAAACCAGATTTTGCCTGTTAACCTCGTGGTTGCTCCGTGGGTGAGTGAGGCAGGGAACTGTGTCCCCGAGGCCAGGAGGTCACTGACGGAGGGGCTGGAAAGACCCAGGCTCTGCGCACAGTTTTTGCATCCTTGATCTAACCCACATCTTGTCTGCATGCCTCTGGCAGGCAGGAGGAGCCCTGCAGCTAGAGTCCTGGCAAGTCTGGGCATTGTCCCAGTAGCCTCTATGCCTGCTTGGAGCTTCAAGTCCCAGTGGCACATTAGAAGTGGATTTTTAGCCAGGCATGGTGCTACACACCTATAATCCCAGCTCTTTAGGAGGCTGAGACAGGAGGATTGTAGTGTGAGCCCACCCTGGGCAGTTCGGTGACTTAGCACTGTCCTGTCTCAGAATGCAAAGGACTGGGAATGTAGCTCCTCACAGAGGCTCTACATCCAATCCCCGATACTGTGTACACACACACACACACAGACATGCACACACACTCAGAGTAGAATGGCCGGCTAGAGGATTAGTAATCACACCTCCAATCCTAGCATCATACATTCCAGATTCAGCCACCTGTGAAAAAGCCCCACCTCATTGGATGGGGTTTTGAGGGGACGGCTGAACACAGGCCACAGCAGGCAGGTGGGCAGCTGGGTATTTCTACTGCCTGATATGGGGGAGGTTGAACCACAGGAAATTGAGGAGCATCCAAGTGGCAGTTAGGATCATGCTGTTGGGTGCTGGATCCCTTTCCTGCCTCCTCTGGCCATCCCTGACTTCGAAAGTGTCCAAGTCCTTATAAACCACTCCAAATATCCCTTGCTGTGTGGTTAACCCACAGGTGTCACTGACTGCTCATGTGAGGGTCACAAAAGGGGAAGTGGGGCAGTCCTGTCCTGAGAAGTCTCAGAGAAATCAGGCCAGGGATCTTAGGGGCTCAAATATCTGACTCAGCCAGGGATTTAGCTCAATGGTTCCAGCTCCTGCCTCTGAAATACAAGGTCACAAGTTTGATCCCTGGTACAAAAAAAAAAAAAAAAAAAGTATGAAATACCTAACTCAGCAGAAGGAAGGAGTAGATTTTTAAGTGCTTCTCAGGGGCGATTCATGCTGGCTCTTGAAGGTTGAGTAGGAGTTGGCTGGGAGGGTGAAGGGACAGGCTGTGCTGTGGCTACTGAGAGCCTTGGCTAGTGGTGGGTAGACCTTGCTGGATCATGGGGTGAGAACAGGGCAGGCAGCAACCACAGAGGGATGGCTGGGCCTTCTGCCTGTCGAGAACCCTCATTGTCCTCTGGCTCCATGTCATTAGTATCAGTCTAGGCCTCTCTTCCCCAATGAGCCCCCTGCAGATGGGTCCGGGAGGCCCAGGACAGTGAGGGAAACAGCCCAAGTTCTGGGCCTCAGTGGGATTGTGACTTCGAACTCTTCCTCTCTCTTACCCAAGTCAGTCCTTCATGGTAGGAGGGCGCTGGGCTGTTCCTGGCCCCTGAGGGCTGCTGCCAAGAAGAGTGAGGGACCAAGAGGGCTGGTGACATGGACGTGCTGCAGGGCAGGGACGGGGAGGACATGCGGAGTCTACAGGAGTGGCCTGACCACCTAGCCGGAAGCAGGTGGTCTCCCCCTCAGCGAGAGTCTTGGACTGTGGCGCTACCTCATCCCCTGTTGTGATCTGTGGATGGGACAGGCCTCAGGTCTAAGAGGACAAAAAAGAAGGGGGCCCCTGTGATAAAGGCTGCAGAGGGGTGGCCCAAGCCCAGTGGGCCCTTCCGCCACATGGCTTGTGGGCTTCCTGTTGGCTTGATTTGCAGTACTGAAACTTAACTGCTGAAAAGACATTTCCAGGAAACTGCCAAGACTTCTATTCAGCCAGGAGTATGTGTAAAATCCTCAAACATAACGGTGTGCTACAGGAAAGCCTTCTGAATGGCCACCATTTCCAGGGTGCTGCCCAGTGGGATGACTGCTGCATTGAACATACTCCGACCTAGAGGCCCTCCTTGGTTGTCAGCCTTCCCCCAGCTTACTGAGGAAACGCAGTCTAAGAAGCCCTGATCTGTCAGCAGATCAAGTGGGGTCCTCGGGTCCGGGTCAGAGCATGAGCCATGCCCTGGCCCTGGCCCACTTTCCCCAGGTTCAGTACTTTCTTGATTTCTGGGTTTGTTTTTTAGTAGAGAAAGTCCACATGTCAGCCTTGTGGCAAGAGGTGAGGATGGTAGAAAGTGGAGGCAGAGCCTCCTGTCACGTCCCGGGCTTGTGCCCGGGCTGAGGTTTAGGTCCCTGGCCCTGGAAGAGTTGGGGTTGACGATCCTGCGGCTTGAGCTTGCCACCTTTATTCGATGGTCTCTCTGCCTTTACTCCCCAGGAGCTGAGAGAAGACAACATCATCTTAATCGAAACCAAGGCCATGCTGGAGGAGCAGCTGACCGCGGCCCGGGCGCGCAGTGATAAAGTCCACGAGCTAGAGAAGGAGAACCTGCAGCTCAAGTCCAAGCTGCACGACCTGGAATTGGTATTGGCAGCTGTTCGGGCCCCTGTGGAGACCCAGGTGGGGGGAGGGCCACGCCCTCCTCTGATGTCCTCTGCAAGCTCAGCAGGCTTGAGCAGGGCCTTAGCACCTTGGCGCAGTGAGGCCTGACCTCTGCACTACTTTTCTGCAAGGGCCAGCATCTCTGCTAGGGTTTCCGGTGTGGCCGGGGATGTCCAGAGCCACAGAGCTGCTTGTCGCCAAGGTGCCTGCTCCAGGGCCCTGTGCAGGATGTCTGTGATCACCCAGCATTCAGTTAGAGACGTTGGGCTTCTCTGTAACCTGTATGGCCCGTCTGATGCCTGTCACTGTCACAGTGGGGCCCCTGTGTCGGACTGTTTGCAGCTAGGTGTGTCTGGAAGTGAGCTGTCACCTGCTGTCCCTTCATCCTCGCAGCTGGCCTCATTCCTTCCTCCCCTGCCCTAGGATCGTGACACAGATAAGAAGCGGATAGAGGAGCTGCTGGAAGAGAACATGGTCCTGGAGATCGCCCAGAAACAGAGCATGAACGAGTCAGCCCACCTGGGCTGGGAGCTGGAGCAGCTGTCGAAGAACGCAGAGCTGTCAGATGGTAGGTAGCGCCTGGGGCCCAGAGCCAGCCGGGCCACCCTCACAAGAGAGCCCTGGCGCCTGGCACAGAATCTTCGTTGTGGCCATCCACTTACCCCAGTAAATATCATTTCCTTCAAGTGCATTTGGAACTGTTTCATTACAGTCCTCTCCCTGGAGAGCTCAAGGGGTCTGGCAGCCTGGATGTCAGGACGCAAGATACAAATTAAGTGTTGCCAGGCTGCTCGGTTTCCCATATGGCCACTCAAGCACTTCCAGTTCACAGCACGCCGACACCCAGGGGACATCTTAAGCCTGCCTGGATGGCTGAAAGCCCTGAATGGCAAGAGAGTCCCCAGTGGCCGATAATCCTGGCTATAAATGTACCCCGGACATTACTGCCTCAGTTTATTTGCATAATTGGGCAAGATGGATGCAGCCTGTCCTGTCTCCTGGGTGAGGATGCTCAGTGGCTGCTGCTCCCCAGACCTGCCAGGGGCTCGCACTGCTGCCCTCTGCTGGCCCCCAGATGAGGTGGCCGTCATCTCTCCCCCGACCCAAGCAGGAAGTTG
>PVIR01008013.1:0-58389 GCA_004026965.1 Petromus typicus
ACTCATTTACATCTTCATTTTCTCATACCAGAGAAAAGATGCGATATGTATCTATCTGTGCCCTATTTATTTCACTTATGAGGATATCCTCAAGGTATATCCATTTAAGTAGAAATGATTCAAACTTATCATTTTTTATGGCAGAGTAGTACTCCATTCTGTAGAAGAACCACAGCTTTTTTATCCAGTCTAAGTGTAAAATATGTACCATTTTTGAAGATTTAGTACAAAATAGAGTGTAAACTATCTTATTAGTATTTTGTTCACATTGATCATATGTTGAAATGATAATATTTTAGATGTATTTAGGTATTAGCTATTTATTTTTTCTTAAATAATTTAACTCCTAGAAAAGTTAGTATTTTCTATGTTGCTCATAGATTTATGGGTTGCATTCTATTTCTGGCAGACAGAGGTGCAGTAAGATATTTGGGGTGGGGGTTGTAAGATTAATGGGCGCTCAACAAATATCTAAGTAGTATCATAGGCTGGTGAATTTCATCCTGTAGCCCTTTTTTCAGGGTATCAAATCTAAACACTCACACAAGTCTCCTGGTTCTGTAGGCAGGAAGAGACTACTGGGGACTTATGTAAGCTGATACTTAACCTACCCCCAACCTCCATCCCCTCCAGTGTAATAGAGTTTAATAGGAGATACACATTTCTCTTATTGGTGCAGATTATTTATGTGGAAATATTGAAACAATGAAAAACCATGTTGGTTTCATTCTTGCTTGGACCTGATACAATCTACCTCAAAAAACAATGGACAATTTTGATGGTTAGTATAGTTCCCTGCAAAAAGGACTAAAATAACAATGCTCAACAGATTTCTGCAGTTAAACCTAGAATATCAGGCTGTAGTCTGTGGTGGGGGTGGTAATTGATGGAAACAAAAACTGACTTATTTGAAGTGGTATCTGTAGGTGGCACATGGGAGTGGTGGTGGTACCCCCAAGAGTGTAGAAAAAGGCAATATAAAATACTTTGTGAGAGCTGACTTAAAATCATGCAAAATACCTAAAAAGCATTGTCTCCAACTGAAATGTCAGTGGGGGTCTATACATTAATTTTCCCATTTGTAAGAAGCACCCAGAACTCTATTCCAGCTTCTACTAGTTATGTGGAATCCCTTTATCTGATCTGAATTCCAGAGATACCCAGATTTTTTCCCAGTATTGAGGATTGAATTCAGTACCCTGCACATGTTAGGGATGTCTACATTTTTAAATGCTAGTGACTATATATTTTAAAATAAATCACATTGAAATCTGAAAAAATGGTTCAACTTCTAAATTCAACAATATTTTGTTTTAATTGTGTATTTACATCTCTGTGAACAATGTTTTAAACATTTTGTAATGAAAATGTAACCACAGTGGAAGAATAAAAGCACCATTTATGAGCATTATCTCATGCCAGGTTCTCACCCCTTTCCCCGTGTTGCAAATGGAGTCTAGGGAGCTCTCCAGTCCTAGAGTCAGTTCAGAGTTGCCACTGGGGCTCTGGCTCAGTCCTTCTTTCCAGAGCCTTTGCTTTCTCACTCAAGGCACCAGAGATTTGGCTGTAGTATTGCTAAATGAATATGTTTCAGGATTTCTCAGTCAAAGTGGATTTGCACTAATATGCAGCCTATAGCCAACTCCTGTGAGTCTTGAGCCCACTGGGAAATTTGGATCATTTTGATAGTTGTGTCTGTTATTGTGAAGTAGGCAATTGACATACTAACCGTCTGACTCTGTGAGTTGGTTAATCCAAGGTCATCCCTGAGATTAACACGATAAACACTAACCAAATCATTTTGTGGCCTGAGAGGCTGGTGGCCAGATCCAGGATCGGTGTTTCCTCACTTTCTGAGAAAGGCCACCTGACATTTACCACAAGTCTCACCTGTGTAACAGCTTCACCAGCATAGCCTATTGTCAGTCAATTGAAAGTTTTTTCCTTTATATCAACAGAAAACAAATCCTCTACTAGTTTCATTGTGGAAAAGAAACCTAATCTGATCAGCAAATACAGTACTTTGTGCAACTGAATTTAGTTACTTTTTCTGACTGGGGCTGCATGAATCTTCTGCTTGAAGTGTAGATTCCTCTTAAGGAAATGGCTTCTCTGAGTACTTTGATCTGTTAAGGAGTTCCTATTTATTGTTTCAGAATGAAAACATGTCACAAAAATGTCTTTTTGACTGAAATATCTAAATCAGATTAGAAACTCAAAAATGGAGGCTCTCGATGGGGTAACCAGAGCAGGAAAAACCAATAGACTTGTTGAAGGAAGTGAGCAATTTTGTTGAAGTGGGCTTGGAAGTGGTCAAACATTGCAATGAAAGTGGGTAGAAAGGTCAGCCTGGTGCTGGCTGAAGAAAAGGAATATTCACAGCAGTCTATCAAGAGCTGGTTGGACAATGCAAAACTCAAACTTACACATGGGAGGGTGTTTTACTTATAAAACATGAGCACAGCACTATAATGAGTTATTTGGCTCTTAAACTATGGCTCAGTTGTAGCCATTCTGGACACTGAAGGTTCCTATTCTCTTAGAATTGTATAAGTGAATAAATAGAGGCAGAATGAGAATATAGTGTGGAATCCAAGTGTGAGAACATGTTCTCTCAGGGACTGTAGCATGAAGGGCTGTACCTGTAGCTGCTGGAAACACTGGTAACATTGCATAGTTCTTGGCAAGCAGATGAGGAAAACTGCCTAAAAGGAAGGGACCAGTGCTCACAGGTGAAATAAGTAGGACACAGACATGTAAACACCATCTCACTTTTCTAGTGTGAGAAACTGAAGGTGCAACCGAGGTCCAGAATATTTGATATATTGTATTTGTAGTCCTGGCATCTGACAGATTAACAGTGAGAATTGCTTTGCTCTGGTCTTTTAGCAAAGGATAGATATTCAGGAGATTTTGGGCAATAAATAGATTTCCATATCTAATTAAGCAAGATACTCCTTCCTTTGCAGCTCAGGAAAGAAGCACATGGAAATAGAGGCAGAACTTTTTTCTAAGAAGCCACCTTCCTCACCATATTTCAAGCTCCAGATTGGTGCTGTTGGTGTCTGGGTCGTCAAAAGCACAGGTCAGTGAGTGCTGGGGTCCATCCACTTCCAACTGAGAGTAGCAGGAGAATGAGGGCTCTGTGTCTGTCTCCGCATCTTCCAGATCTCCTGAGAGGAACAAACCCAGAGCTGTTACTAAGAATTTTTAAAATGCATGTTTAAAAGTCAGACATGACCTTAACAAAATGGTAGACTTGTGGCAGACATGAAGAAGTCACTAACGTTTTATCTAATGGAGACAAAAACAAGGAACAAGGTTTTAAAACAAAAAGCCCAAAGTGCAGTATTCTAACAAAAAGTCCATCATCCTTAAGAAATAACTTCAAATGTTTATGCCTTTGGGTTAGTACACTAAGTGCAGTGAGAACATTAGAAGGAGGCACTGAACAGAATGTTTTATTTAAACTAGAACTCATTCTGCTGTAGTCACAATGAAAGGTTTGTATATTTCAAGAAAGAAACACTCTATTTTCAGCATTTATATGCTACCTAACTGAACCTATGACTTCACTAGTAGTCTCCTTATATTTCCTTCCAAGATCTCTTTCATGTGACAGAGAATGACAGCTATGATACAACCACAAGATCATTTTCCATTTTGTGACATTTTAAGGAAACTTGTTTTAAGCCACTGACTTAGGAAAACATGAACAGCAAATTCGATCCTGTGCACATTATACAACCTGCCTGTGTTCTTACAGATTCTTATTTTTAGGTATGATTTCTTATCTCTCATATATTTCTATTTCTCAGAATGGCAGTATTCTGAAATAACGTGGGGAGGTAGATTGTTTTTTGAAGTCACTTGGTGTGTACAATTTGTCCCAGATAGTATTTATTTATTTATTTTTTGAGACAGGGTCTCATTTTGTGGTTCAGACTGACCCTGAGCTTAGCCTCAAACTCACATCACAGCAATTCTCCTGCCTCTGCCTCCCGAGTGCTGGGATTACAGGTGTGAGCCACCACACCCGGCACTGTGGTATGTGGTACTGGTTGCTGCTGGGGTGAGTCTCCACACCCAGTATTGTTATGTGGTTACCTGGGATTGAACCCAGGCCATTGTGCTTGCAAGACAGGTGCTGGAACCACTGAGCTATATCCCCGGTCCAATATTTAATTTTTTAACTGGGAGTGTAGACCTTACAGGGAAGTAGATATTCTGTATGCATACTTCACAATATTCAATAGAAGAGTGAGGCTGAAATAAATTTATTAGCAAATACAATCCAACTGGACCATGAAGAAATTTGTAGCCACCAACCCCATTCTGAGTTATCAGAGTGTGAGCCTTTCACTGCTTCCTGGTATTCTAACCCATCAGTGCCTGAAATCTGATGCTTCCAAGATTTGAAAATGGTTATGGAACATACTGAAATTGAAATTGAAGCCCCATTGAATGGTGTAGAAGTTATGGATAGTCCAAACAGCACTTTCTTCTTTACTAATCTGATAGGTCTGTGGGGAAGTTAATGAACTGGCTGTAAATGGAGCAACCACTTGAGTGATACTTGGGTTCAATCCAAGCAACACATCCATAATGTCCCAGCTAGATCAGAGCGGTGGGCACTGCTTATAACACAGACATTTGTCCTTCTTACCATTCTTGGGTTCCATCCAGCTCTTGATTCTACCACTAGCAAAGCATCCTGTGTCATGCCTTCTCCCTGATGACATGCCCTCTCCCTGATGACAATGTTAAGTAGCATGAGGCAGCCACCCTTTTAGCTTGGCCTTAATCTATATTTCTTTGTAATTTTGTAGATTTAGTTCTTTCCTTCTAAGAGAGGGCATCTTTCTAGCCACAACAGCTCTGAGTGGGTTGCCCCTCCATTACATGGGAATTCTCTCACTGTCTTGAACTTTTCTCTCTTTGGACCTTCTGCTGATCCTGTATAATAAAACACACAGATCTATTGTCTAGATCCAGACATCATGTGAGTCAGCTTTATCTCTGTAATTTTCATTACCCAATTCAGGTTAAACAGAAGACACTCAGTGATGCCGGGCACCAGCAGAAGTAACTCCCATTAACAGCCCTCCAAAATCTGGTCAGGTGTGTTTGCTGCATAATCTCACACAGTATGTAAATCACTGTTCTTTCAGTTTTTCCTGCACTGAAGAAAGTAACTGCATTAAAAAGAAAACAACTCATTGACTCTTTTGTGGGTTACTAGGCAGAATTGCTTAGTAACCAAAGAAAATTATCTTGTAAAATTGTATCGCATTCAACAGAGAGAATGCTCTTCTTGATGTGACCTAAAAAATTCTCAGGTAAAAGTAGAGTACACAGTACTTAAGACTTTGGTGTTGTTAGATGAGAAGGGTTTAAATTCTGTATGTTCTGCTGCAGTTATGGCCTTCTATCAGGTTACTCTTAAGGTATTAATTTAGAAGCTCATATTATTAGAATCATTGAATAGATCTATAGAAAGCCTAGAAGACAGCAAACACTCTGTAAGAGTAAGCTGTGATCATCTTCATAGTTTTCAAGAAATAAATGTTGAAAAATGAAAGAAATTCTAATCCTGAAATTAGAAAGGTTGTTTGGAGTTCTTTTGCAAAAGAGTTCTGTATCAATTGAAAGTATTATCATATTGTTTTGAAATTACATAGTAATTTTTCTTTCTTTCTTTCTTTCTTTTTTTTAGATAGAGTCTCACTACATAGTTCAGGCTGGTCTTGACCTCACTATGTAGTTCGGGCTGATCTTGCACTCACAGCAGTCCTCTTGCTTTACCTTCGCAAGTGCTGGGATTATAGGCATCTGTCACCATGCACAGCAGCACTTTTCAACAGTGAATTGCCCCATTATTTTTAAATGTTCAAGTATTAACATTATTTTTATTAACATTTAAATATCTAATTATTTAAATTAAAAATTTTTACAGAAATTTACATTTTTTAGATTTTTTTTTTTTTGAGACAGGGTCTAGCTTTGTAGTGTTCAGGCTGCCCCTGAGCTCAGCCTCCAACTCACATCACAGCAATCTTCCTGCCTCTGCCTCCCGAGTGCTGGGATTACAGGCATGAGCCACCAAACCAGGCACTGTGGTATGTGGTATGTGGTACTGATTACTGCTGGGTGTGAGTCTTCACACCTAGTATTGTTATGTGGTTACCCGGGTATCACACCCTGGCCCTTGCACTTGCAAGACAGGTGCCAGAAAACCGCTGAGCTAAGTTCCCTGGCCCTTTGTGGAATATTTTTATAGCCAAGGCAGTGTGGTTTAGATCTTTTTCCTATTGAATGGAGTTAGTTGACTGAATGGAACAATTTAAATGGTTTGTATTTTTAAAATTATTTTTTAATCAGCCTTGTGGTTATGAGAGAACTAACTTATCTTTTAACAAATAGCAACTGATCATTCTGTAAATTCCTTATCTCCAAACTGGCAAGTATTTTGATATGGTCATGTGGATGAGTGGTTACAGACCTAAAAATATCTCATATTTCAAAAGTTGAAGTGAAAGCCCAATTTTCAGTTAAAATTCTTGTTTCTTTAAAATATTTCATGACCACTAGAAATAAATAGTGGTAATATATTACATCAAAGGCAGTAACACTGTCACATTTCCTGTCATGCTTCTGAGGAAAAGTATAGAATATAATTATCCTTCAAAAAGTGATTCATACATGGTCACAGTGTGTAAAAGGTCACTCTTCTGACAATTCCCTTAATGAGAAAATGCAAGGGTTTTCCATCATTTGGACTTACCAAGAAAATGGCTCAAAATACGTAAACTGAGAAAAGATGACTGAAGAAGCATGAGTCAAAATGTCTTATCTGAATCATTAGGGCTGATGTGTTGATACTGTCTTTTAGGAAAATACTTTTTAATTCTTAAAGTGAAGAGGCTGAATTTATAAGAACAAATTGGTGTTCCAAGTTCCCAAAGGCTTCTACAATTGTGACATACTTTTGTTATAATTGTAATTCAGTTTTTAAGCATCCAGGGTCTGCTTCTACATATTGAACATTTCAAGCATTCCAAAGAGAAATTATTGCATGTAATACACTTGTTGACTATGAATTGTATGTATTACAAGGAGAAAACTCACCCAACTTTGTTCTGTCAT
The DNA here is from genome assembly GCA_004026965.1 of Petromus typicus. NCBI lineage: Eukaryota > Metazoa > Chordata > Mammalia > Rodentia > Petromuridae > Petromus > Petromus typicus. The sequence goes on from PVIR01008013.1 coordinate 7,147, forward strand.
TCACTAAGTATGTCACACAAATGTGTCAAAACTAAAGTATCTAGAGAAATGTTAACACAGTTATTGAGTGACTATTGTGCTCTGGCCACTGGCCTAAGTGCTATGTGATACAGGGCTGATCAATGAAATAATTATTGTAGATGTAAATGAAACGATTATTTCCAGACTATACTATAACATGAAAAAGTATGGTTTTAGAATCTCTTACAAAGCCAACCAAATCAAATCTAGCTCAATTTCCTGACAAGATAAAACTCCGGTAGAGATTTTCCAATGAGCATAATTGCAGCATCTATTCCAGTGTTCTTTTGTAAGACAGAAACAGCATTTAAGATCAACATTTGAAGAATCCAGTATATTCCTTGGCAACTCTGAAGCATTACAGGCCACCCACAGTGTTGGCCCTATGCCCCAGGGAGGGCAATAAGACACACAAATGACTGAAGAAATGCTAAATTCTTGAATTCCACAGCAACCTGATGTCCAGCTCAGGTCTGTTAGGGAAATAAATAACCCGAAGCATATGCTAGAGATAATCCAGTATCCCCTTAAAAAGTAAGAAATGACTCACCATTCTGCGCGTAGCCACTTTCTCCAGAAACAGCGTGAAATAAATAGAAAACTATAGCCAAAGCTATACCTGGAATTGTCATTCTGAGAGAGAGAGAGACAGAGAGAGAGAGAGAGAGAGAGAGAGAGAGAGAGAGAGAGACAGGAGAGAGCAGAAGTTTGAGCCTTTACTTACAAATGAATGAGAAAGAGAGGGAGACTAGCCCTACAGCTAGTTAACCACAAGTGGGGGAAGTATAAACATGGCATACAAGAAAGCAAGTGCCAGAAACAGGAAGTGTGAGTTAATGTATTACTGCTGCAGAGGGCGAGGAAATGAAGAGATAGAGCAATTTAAATTATTCTTTCTCTGCTTGGACTCTGAAATCACTGTGCTGACTTTGGAATAAGATAGTGGATTTATAGCAGTGTTCAAGTAATCTTGACCAAGGCCCAATTGTAAAGAGTCGAATGAGAAAAATTTAAATTGATGAAGTGAATTAGTTGTTTATTTGAGGTGAGTTTTGCTTTAGAAAAAGATTTCACATTTTGTAAAGTAATTTATTAAGTTTTATTCATTTTATTTTTATTTTGTACATAGCACATGTTAATTCTCTTTCTATCCTATCCTCAGTAAATTTATTTTAAATAACTTACTTGCTAAAGTAAGTTGGAAGAGGTATTATCTGTCCACTTGTGACAAGACTAATAAATTAGTACCTGTGAATCATGTTAATGGCTTAAAAAGCAATCTAATAGTCACCAAGAAGCCAGTCTTCTAAAATAACTTATTTTAAATAACTTGCTACTTTTTAATTTCCACAGTAGCAGTTTGTCTTTCCTTTCTTTTTTCTTTGGATATTTCCTTACCACTTGTCCTTACTTCGCTCATCACAGTGGGCATCAAGAACTGTCCATGTTTAATGCAGGTGTTGGCAAGCTGAGCTAGAAATAAAGTTGGTCTCATTTTCTGTTGTGTGAATCTGTTATACTGGAGCATACATGCCTATTTTGGGTTATAGTGTACACTGCTTTCCTGCAACAATACTAGAGCTAAGTAGATGAGACAGATATTATATGGTGCACAAATCATGAAATCATTACCACCTGATTGTAGAAAGTTGATTGATCTTCTATTTACAAACTAGAAGAGTTACCATCTTTCTGTGTTCTAATAGTTCTAAAAGTTCTTGACTTGTGAAAATCTGATTGCCATTCGACTTCTCCAGGATACAGAAGACCCACCGACCATGCTGGTACTTATGTCCGCAGGACAGACATCTGACACAGTGACACAGAGAGCTCAAGCTCTCTTTAAACTTGTTTACTAATGGCAATTATTTCCAACATGGCTTCATGGTTAAAGCAGTGGGTTCGCTAGGATTGGCTGGCTTCTTGGTGACTATTAGATTGCTTTTTAAGCCATTAACATTATTCACAGGTACTAATTTATTAGTCTTGTCACAAGTGGACAGATAATACCTCTTCCAAGATATAATTCTGCTTAGTTCTTTAAATGAATCATCAAACCTGATTTCAGCCAAATTCACACTATCTCAATATGCAGTGGCTTTTTTGAAGAAGCTGCAAGATTGACTATAAGATGAAAAGTTTGGATAATAGTTAAAAATTTCTGTTTGATTCCCTGTGATTTGGTAGATTATTTCTATGGGGTTGTAAAATATGGTTGAATTAGTAGAGATGAACAGTGTAAATTTCTGGTGTAATCAAAGAAGTCTCTTAAAGCTGAATAAGATAGCTTGTCTGATTATTATAGTTATTTTGCTGATTTGCTAAGACCTGAAAAGAGAAGGTAGAATGTTTATACAATCTGTGAACTTCAGTTTTTGAAGCTAATGCAGATACAGATACGATTATACTAGTTACAGTACCATGCTTTGAAATACAAACTCAAGGAAGCCAGAGTCCAACTGAAAGGGTCACAGTCTGTGTGTCTGACACTTCTTTTGGCATTCCAAAACACCTCACAAACTCTGTAAAGACATGATTTTGTACATCACACAAGGATTTGTGTCCTCTTACTAATCTTTTTTTGCAATCTTGGTTAAAAAAATCATAAGCCTTATGCAAAAAAAATTGGTATGTTTTGCGAATTGAGCCGAATATCCTTTCTAGAAAGCTGTAATTGTAAATCTCCACAAACTAAGCAAGTGTTCAAGGAACAATTACAAGTTACGTGTAGCTGCCAACTCCCATCTCACAAACTGCTCTTGACTTGTCACTCCACAGGTGAGGAACTAGGTCATGTCTCTTTAAATTCTCTTGTTTATAAGGTAAGTGGACTATCATTTTGATTGTATCTCTTTCCTTTGTTGTGAAGATGTGAGAGAACAAAGTCAAGACACAATATTTTTGTACAGCATGTGCTAGTTTGCTCAGGGGATTTCCACTAGTGTGCTCACCCTGTTTGGGTGAAGTAAGAGATGACAAAGGACCTTCATGATAATTAAGTGTTGGCAGTTCTGTGACTCATGAGATATGTCACTCATCCTCTAGTGATTATGGGGTAACAATGGCACTTTCTTTCTTCACTCTGCTCTTGTTAGTTCTTTGAAACTTATAAGAGCTAAGGAGGAGCCGCCTGGTTTCACATAGCCCCAGAATGAAACATATTTATCATTTTGCTTTGTCATCATAGCTTGTAAGATAAGCACAGATTAGGAAGACTGCAGCTACCCTGGGTCCCCAACAGACATCAGGACACAGGCGTCGAGAGTGAGTGAAGGGAGCAGGTCCCCAGCGTATCTTTTTGCTGGAACCGTCCAGCTTCTTTTCTCTCCTCACTTCCTGGCATCATCATCTTCTTTGGCCCTCTTACTAGAGTTGGCTTTTCAAGTCTCATATACTTTTATGATGTGACAAGTCATTAAAAAAAAGAAAATCATTTTATTGTTTCTTGTAGGTAGAACATACTGATCTCATCGAAAGACCCCCTATGCCAGCTGGTCAAATCTCTCTGGTTTTCCTTATTTTCTGATATTTCAGGCCATAAGTGTGACACACAAAATTCATAAAAACACTTTTCTTTTCTTTTTCTTTTTTTTTTTTTTTTAGGTTTTTTGGAGACAGGGTCTCGCTTTGTGGTTCAGGCTGGCCCTGAGCTCAGCCTCCAACTCACATCACAATCCTCCTGCCTCTGCCTCCCGAGTGCTGGGATTACAAGCGTGAGCCACCATGCCCGGCACTGTGGTATGTGGTCTTGGTTGCTGCTGGGGTGAGTCTCCACACCCAGTATTGTTATGTGGTTACCGGGGAATCGAACCCGGGTCCTTGCGCTTGCGAGACAGGCGCCGGAACCACTGAGCTAACTCCCCGGCCCAACACTTTTATTTTCTTTCTAATTGTACTGATACAATTTAGATATACGTAATGATCGCATCAGATGGAATTTGTATCTATGCATGATATATCTTAATTCTTATTTTTCCCATTCTCCTTTAAACCCTTTTCCCCTCCTGATTTACAATAGCTTTGCTTCTATTTTCTTTCTTTTCCAATTTTTCCCCTTCTTCCTTTTTTTCTTTCCCTCTCTCCCTTCTTAATGCTCCTTATTTTATTTTCATATTGTGAAAGCTTACATGATATTAACTAGTGAGTTCTTAAAGTGTTTGGAGAGCTGAACCCTCAAGGAGATTTCATGTCCTGGAATGAAAAAGTTAGATGAATATATGTATATTTTATCTAACCTTTTTAGTTGGTCATTAACCCAATTGAAGTTCAATCCTGGAAAATCTTATATCTTCCCTTTCTTCATTATTAACAAAAGTTTAACAAAGTTTAACAAAAGTTTCCTGGGAAAATTCAGGCTAGCATTTTAACTTCTTACTACTCTGTATGATTTATATTTATCTCTTAGGATTAAACATTTTATTTCTGTCTTTTACAGAAATTATAAATTGAATGGAACAGATACAACTGCGTTATCTGTTTTAGCACCCTTAGAAAACATAGTTTCAGGAGAAAAAGTAATTATGTGAGTCAGTATTTACATGAACTTTATAAGAACACCCTTAAGCATCCAGTAATTGTCCCAAATGAGAAAAATTTAGAAGTCATTCACTTTCTGCTTGTATATTGAGAAAATAAGATGAAACACTACTACTACTACTACCACCATCACCATCACCACCATCCCAATAATAGCATATTATTAGGACAGGATTATTTTAGGTAAAATATTGATGTTTGAAAAGTACTGAAAAATTCCCAAGCCATACTATGAAATCTGTACTAACTACTCTCTCCTACTAAAAATTTATCTTCCTTTATTAATGGATTTTTTTTGCCTTAAACTGAGAAACAATCTTAGACACTTGTCTTCCTGGATTTAGGGGTTCAGATAGAAAAAAGCCTGGGGGAATGAGGTGAATGGGGACCCCTAAGAGCTATGCAAAAAGAGAAATGAGCATCAAAAAGTGTCAAGTAGGTGGAGACAGCTGTAGGGAAACCTCATGTTGCTCTAGTCCGTGTAGAAGTTGTGGTTAGCATTTGATAGGTTTGGGCCAGGGATTTAGATCAGTGGTTACAGTGCCTGCCTAGCAAGTGCAAGAACCCAAGTTCAATCCCTGATAACCACATACAACAATGCTGGGTGTGAAGACTCACACCCACCAGCAATCAGAACTACATACCACAGTGGGGGGGGGGTGGAGGTGTGGTGGCTCACAGCTGTAACCCTAGCACTAGGGAGCCAGAGACAGAAGGACTGCTGTGAGTTTAAGGCTTGTCTCAGCAACATAGTGAGCTCAGGATCAGCCTGAACTATAAAAATGAGACCCTGTCTAAAAAAAAATAAATAAATAAGAATTTGATAGGTTCAGTGCTGAGTCAGTCACTCCAGTCGGGTCACGAAGACATGTCCTAGCATCTTGCAGCTTGATTTCCAGGAACATAACATTTTCTTTGTTGTCTCTCTTCTTTCATCTTTCTTTGCTGCTTTGGTGTCACCCTATGTCCTACTCTTATTCCTGTGGACAAAATTTGAGACATAACATTTGCTTTTAAAATTTTTTTTATTTTTGGCCCCATAAAATTTCAATGAAGAGAAATTCCTAATGTCCAGTGAAATTATTGTCACAGTCATCATAATGTTGGAGCATAATCATTACTTGTGTTTGTGGTCATACCTGTATAAACAAAGCCATTGTGTTGCTATCCCACTAAGATTAGGTACAAGACAAGGATGTCCACTTTCACTAATCCTGTTCAATATTGTGCTGGAAACATTAGCCACAGCAACTAGGCAAGAGAAAGAAATAAAAGGAATAAAGATAGGAAATGAAGAAGTTAAACTGTCATTATTTGCTGATGACATGATACTCTATCTAGAGGATCCTAAAAGCTCATTGAAGAGACTGCTAGATCTAATTGCCAAATTTAGAGTGTAGCTGGATACAAGGTCGGTGCTCAAAAATCATTAGCCATTATATACACAAACAACAGATTCACTGAGTGAGATATTGGGGAATCAATCCCCTTCACAGTAGCATCCCCCAAAAAATGAAATATCTAGGAATCAATATAACAAGGGAGGTGAAAGACCCCTACTCTGAAAATTACAGCACTCTGAAAAAGGAGATAGAAGAAGATACCAGAAAATGGAAAGACATCCTTTGTTCCTGGGTTGGAAGAATCAATATCATCAAAATGGCTATACTCCCACAGCTATTATACAGCTAGCTGATGTCACATTTATTTTGTCTTTCCATGATTTTAGCTTGTATCTTTGAATGTAAAAAAAAATTGAAATCCTTGAATATCAAATTTTCACTCTGCTGAAGACATTTCTATCTGAGAGGAAATATTTTTATCTCATGACATGTTTTGACCTTTGGGAATACAGGTCAGGAAGGGAAGAAATATTTCCAGAGGACTTCGAATTCAAGAGCCACACTTTTTCCCCTGATGATATGAGATCACAAAACCATCATTATATCAAATTCCAGACCCAAAGAAACAAAGAAATGACAAACAAAATCTCCCCAAATATTTTCCATAGAGGAAAAGAGAAAGAAGGAGAAAATCTCAAATGAATAAGTTTTAATCAAAACTTAAGATTTTATTTGGAATTTTCAAGGTCAGATTTTTTTACTGCTGATAGAATGAAGAGTCAAAGTAAAAATAAAATTGGCCTACCGAAATGAAAGATTGCATTTCTTGCACATGTGAGTATTTTTCTGCAGCTGGAAAAACAGTACATTTTTACATTGTTATAGACCAAGTCAGCCACAGTAGGAAAAGCTAGGCATCCGGGACCCAAGTGAGCTCAGCAGCAGAAGTCTCTTACTTTATAGATATTTTCACAAGATCACACTATTCTTATAGGTAACATCCTGCTCCATTGACTTGCAGCAGTTCTAAGAGTGGTATCATGACTTCTGAGACCCATTCTGTGGGCAATCAGTTAAACAGCATTAGGGTTCACTCTGATTCTCTACAGCAAGAAGTGCCTCTTGTGAAAGATTCCTTCAAAGCAGCAACCTGTGACAAAGGAGGTCAGGTGGGCTCTCCATCTAAAGTAGGAGATAAAGAGATGCACTGGCTTGGGAAGAAACAAGGAAGGTACATGAGTTGGTGAATTTTTCTACAAAGTTGATGGAACTCTAATGGAAGGTGGATATGAGATTGACACGTTCACTGGTGCTCTCACTTGGGGCAAAAAACAGATTGAGGGCAGCCAAGGAGTTCCTGCCTAGTAGTCCATTTCTAGGAAGATCTGTTGCTTTCTCCAAGTCCCCAACTATCTCAATGGTGTTAAAAAGCTGGTTTCCCTCTGGCATAAAGAGAAAGGTGGATGGTCACATACAAAAAGCTTAAGCCGGGGCCCAGGTCCCACAGCTATCCCTGCTTCTCTGCGTCTAGAATTTTCTTTTCTAACGGTTTTCAACCCTGGTGGAGCACCCATCTCATTATGGAACATGTGATATTTGGCTTCTCTAGCATTGTTCTCAATATCTAGTGCTGCAGTATCTGCTAGGACAGACCTGAAAGCCCATTAGAGATTCTGGGTGCCGGACAGGTGATGTTACTTCTACCATTCTTTTCATGTGTGTACTTGTCACAGGACACATGGCTCCTCTACCAACTGGAAATGAAAGACTGTTACTGTGCCATAGAGAATGATAAGTTTGACTCATTTATACTCAAATGGATGTACCTTGAGGACATACTAATAAGTGAAATAAATTGGTCACAGATGTGTAACTACCATGTCTTCTCTCTAGTATGAATTCTAGAATGTATGATAGATATTGTCAAATAGAAAATATTCAAAGGGTAAAGGGGAGTAAGGGTATATAATATGGGGGGAAATGCGATGGTAAAAAAGAAAACAAAGCTTATGTATAGAGGGGTTAGTGGTTGTGGGTTAGTCAGGGGAATGGGAAAAATGAGAATTAAGTTGTGTCGTATACTGGTACAAATACTCAATGTTGATTGTGATCACAATGTGTACATAAAATGTACCAATAAAATCAATTAATAAAAAAAAGACTGAGTCAGAATTGTTAACTGAATTATCCTCCTGTAAACAAATTCCTCCACATACTGGTTGGAGAATAACCAAGGGCTCTTCATTACTTTGCTTCATATGGACCATAAATCTTCACCTCCTCTATCATCTCCTCCAGTTACAACCTCTCTCAAGACTCGGCTAATGGCAGCCTTTGTCTGTCTTAAAGGAAAGACAGTAACAATCATATCTTACTGTTTGAGAACCAGAGTACATCAGAAGTCCTTAAATTATTCTCTTCACTTTTATAGGGAGAATAACATCATGCACAAGTATGGATATATTTAGTTGATGAAAAATTATTTGTTGAAAGGACTGTTATTTTGGGGGCTGGGGATTTAGCTCAGTGGTTCTGGCACCTGTCTTGCAAGTGCAAGGGCCCGGGTTTGATCCCTGGTAATCACATACAATACTGGGCATGGAGACTCACGCCCAGCAGCAATCAATACCACATACCACAGTGCCGGGCGTGGTGGCTCATGCCTGTAATCCTAGCACTCAGGAGGCCAGAGGCAGGAGGATTGCTATGATGTGAGCTGGAGACTGAGCTCAAGGCCAGCCTGAACTACAAAGCAAGAACCTGCCTCAAAAACAAACAAACAAACAAAAAAAAACCACTGTTTTTTTTCCAGTTGTTCTATTACTATTGTCTGAAACAAATTAATCATTAATTGGAGGTTACTTTTAAGGTTTCTAAATGTATATTTATTTTTGTCGCAATGCTGTCTTGTTTTGTACTGTAACTTTGTAGTCTGTTTTGAAATTGGGAAGTGTGAATACTCCAACTTTGTTTTCTCTTTTTTCAAGATTGTTTTGGATATTTTTTGTTCCTTTCACTTCCATATAAACTTGAGAATCAGTTTACTAACTTCTAAAAATAAAGTTTATTGAATTTGATAGGATTACACTCAATGTGAAGATCAACTTTAGGAGTATTACTATCCTAAGTCTTGTAATTCATTAACACAAGTTACTTTTCATTCATAAGGTTTTAAATTTTTTTCTTTCAATTATATTTTGTAGTTTTCATTGTAAACCTTAAACTTTACATGTTAAATATATTTCTAAATTTTTTGGTTTTCTTTTTGGTGCTATTCTAAATAAAATTGTTTTTAGTTTTAACTTCATGATGTTGATTTCTTTTGTGTAACTATAGCTGTCCTTTGTAATTTACTGTTAAAGATTGATCTTATTTGTTGCAATCTTTCTGAAATTATTTATTAGTTCTAATTCTTTCTTTTTGTGGATTTTTTTTGTGAATATCGAAAATTTTCTGTGTATAGATTCTGTTAGGAGAAAAAGAGACAGATATACTTACTTCTTCCATTGTGGAGAACTGGACTTCTTTTACTTAACTGCCTTAGGATTTCTGGTACTAAGAAAATAAGACTAGTGAAAGTAGATATTCTTGTCTTCTTCTTGACTTTAGGTAGAAAACACTCAGTCTTTCACCATTAAACATAATGTGGATTTTTTGATGCCATTTATCTTGTTGAGCAATTATTCTTAAATTGCTATATATCTTAATCATGTACATTACTGAGTTTTGTAAAATGATTGGTCTGCATCTACTGACATGATTCATACTACTTATCTTTTCTTTAATTAATATACTGTTTTAGTTTTATTTATTTTTAGATGTTAAACAACCTCCCATTCCTAAAGTATATCTTATTTATTAATGGCACTCTTAAATCTCTTAAATTATTGAATTCAAGTTGTTGGTATTTTGTTGGGAATTTTTTGTTTGTTTGTTTGTTTCTTTTAGGTTTTTTGAGACAGGGTCTTGCTTTGTAGTTCAGGCTGGACCTGAGCTCAGCCTCAAACTCACATCACAGCAGTCCTCCTGCCTCTGCCTCCCGAGTCCTGGGATTACAGGCATGAGCCACCATGCCTGGCACTGTGGTATGTGGTACTGGTTGCTGCTGGGCATGAGTCTCCACACCCAGTATTGTTATGAGGTTACTGGGGATCAAACCTGGGTCCTTGTGCTTGCAAGACAGGTGCTGGAACCACTGAGTTATATCCCTGGCCTGAATTTTTAATGTATATATTCTTGATTTGTGGTTTTCTTTTCTTATTGTATCTTTATCTGCTTTTGCTCTAGAGTAATACTGATATCATTAGATAAGTTGGAAGGAACTCTATTCTCTTGTATTTTTTTGAAAGAGTTAGCCAGGCATGATAATCAATTCTTTTATCAACATTTAGTATAATTCATCTTAAAAGCCATTTGGGCCTGGGGTTTTATTTGTGAGAAGTCTCAAAACATTGTTAACCTGAGATCCAGAGTGAAAATAAAGAGCAAAATAAAAGATTGATAATAAGATGTAAAGAACTAGATCATTATCAAAGAGGAAGATCAAGAAATTGAGGGAAGGAGAGGGAAGAAGATGGGATTATGAAAAAGGAATGAGGGTGTGATGTAAAGTACCAACTCCACAAAAGAACAGTCAACAGTATGTACAGAAACATCACACACAAAAAGGAAGAGGGTCAACAGATGGGTGGAGGAAATGGAAGGGAAGGGAAAAGGCATAAAGAAAAAATTGTGGTATATTACATACATATCCTAACAGGGTACGTGAATTGTAAGCATTACTATGCATTGTACTAATAAACCAAACTGAAATAGAAAATACTTTATTAGCTTGATACCATGACATTGGGTGTATAAATCAGATACAGAAGCTTAAAATTTGCATGGTTTCTCTTATATAAGATATTCAAATGTAAATAAAGAGTAAAGTAAAAGATAGATACTAGGAAATGGGAAGGTGGATCTTTTGCAACAGAGAAAAGTCTAGAGCGCGGAGGGAGGAAAGGGGGAGAGGCAATGAAGGAATGAAAGAATGGAGTTGTGTTATGTACCAAGTTGTGTTATGGACCAACTTCCCATAAAGAATGTTATCAGTATTACTGTCAGTGAGTACCAATAAAAACAAAAAAAATTAATCATAATAAAGTATCTGAAACAAGAAATTATTGGCTCAGTTTTTCACTTGTTTAGCATATTCAACATTTCTATTATTTTCTTTTTTTTTTAAGGTTTTTTGAGACAGGGTCTCGCTTTGTGGTTCAGGCTGACCCTGAGCTCAGCCTCAAATTCATATCACAACAATCCTCCTGCCTCTGTCTCCCGAGTGCTGGGATTACAGGCGTGAGCCACCACACCCAGCACTGTGGTATGTGGTACTGATTGCTGCTGGGGTGAGTCTCCATGCCCAGTATTGTTATGTGGTTACCAGGGATTGAACCCGGGTCCTTGCGCTTGCAAGACAGACACCAGAACCACTGAGCCAAATCCCTGGCCCTCTAGAAACTTTTTTTTATCATCTAGATCATTTAACTTGTTGGTATAAAGTTGGTGATAGTGTTTTTATAACTAGTTTTATTATTGTAAAGACAGTAATGATGGTTCATCCTTCATTTCTGATTTTATTAATTGGAATTTGCTCTTCTTCTTCTCTCTCTCTCTCTTTTTTTTTTTTTTTGAGACAGGTTCTCACTTTTGTAGTTAAAGCTGGCCCTGAGATCACATTGTAGGCCAGGCAAACCTAGAACTCACAGCAATTCTCCTGCCTCTGCCTCCAAAGTGCTGGGATTACAGGTGTGAGCCACATGCCTGGCACTATCACATGTTGTACTGATTGCTAATGGGCATGAATCTCCATACCTGGTATTGTGGTATGTGATTACTAGAGATGGAACTTGGGTCTTTATGCTTGTGAGGCAGACACTGAAACAACTGAGATAAATCCCCTGCCCAATCTTTTCTCTTTTTTCTTACAAGGCCTAGCTAGTTTTTTTCAGTTTTATTGCTCTTCTCAGTAGCATCTTTGTAATGTACAAGGAAAAACCTATTTTTATTTGAGGAGAGGAGAAAAGAGAAGGGAATATTCCTTAAAGTTTTATTCTAGTATCTGATTGAGGGAATTATTACTGACAAAGAGGTCATACTTTTGTATTCTACTATGAATAATTCAAATCAGTACAAATACAGTAAGAGATGAATCATAGTTCAGATGATGTGATTTGAAGTTATAAATTGATCATGAGATGCTAGTGAATGAATCAAAGATCTTTTCTTTCACATTGTCATATGCTCATGTATTTACACATGGGACAGAAATCTCTTCTTTGAAGCTGCATTCTATTTCACAGTACCTATAAGTGCAGTGGAAAGTATGTTTGACTAGGATGATAGTGAAGTATTCTCTAGGGGTTGAGGAATTGGATAAGGTGAGTATGTGACTGAATGGACCATGGCTAACTCTTCTAGGATTTGGTTAAAAGCAATGGGTAGTCATGTGTGGCTAACAATAGGTTTTAGAATTTTAGACAATTGGCTTCTTTCATTTTATTAAAAAAAATAAGTATCTGGTATACGTAAAGAGGCATGGATATGAAGAAGAGAACTTGAACAGCTAGCTAGAGAAGAGAGTGAAAGACAAAGCAGAAAACAGTGAGTGCACCTGCCATATGGTCAGACCTTTGAGTAAGTTGAGTCTTATGCTACCTTACTGCGTATTGTACTATGTAATAATTCTCCTCTGTGTTCTCCAAAAACTTGCAATAAAATCTACATTACTTATCAGTACTTTCAAGTGTTTGTGTGTGTCTATGTTTGTGTGTGACATGCTTGATTTTAGAATGGCTGTATGGCAGAAACAAGATTATCAAAATTATTTCTTGGTTTTTGTAGAGCTCTAGTCCCCATGGAGATCCTCAGGGGACATAGGGAGAGGACGGTATTGGTACCATTTACCTCCCCTGTAATTAATACAGGTCCCCTGTTATTTTTTTTGGAAGGGGGACAGGGTCTCGCTTTGTGGTTCAGGCTGGCCCTGAGCTCAGCCTCATACTCACATCACGGCAATCCTCCTTCCCCTGCCTCCCGAGTGTTAGGATTACAGGTGTGAGCCACCATGTCTGGGACTGTGGTATGTGATACTGCTTGCTGCTGGTGTGAGTCTCCTGCCCAGCACTGTATGTGGTTAACTGGCGATGGAACCTGGGTCCTTGCACTTGTAAGACAGGTGCCGGAACCACTGAGCTAAATCCCCGGCCCCCTGTTAATTTTTAAATGTATTATAGCTCTTCAAAATTTTACTTTTAAAAGAACTTTCACTTAAGAGCTTTTGTCTGAAAAATATGGAGGTAAATGGTTTTAGTGTACTTTCTGTTACGTTATAGAATAAATGGAAAAGGTTGGCTAGGGGAACAAAAGATGTATCTAATCTTATACATTTTCCAGTGGTTTTGTTGTAAGTAACAGATAGGAAAGTAGTAGTGGTGACAGGGTGGGGGCGGGGCAAACTGAAAAAGTTACATGTCAGAGTCTTAAAAGGGCAAAGTTTATTTTTGCCATTTATTAAGACTGACTCTGAAGTCCTTGGACTTCCTTCTTTGTTTAACAGATGTTTGGCACTGCCTTTATTTTTACATTTGCTTTGCTCAGCACTTTCTCCTGTCCTTCCTTTGAAACTTGGAAAGAAGAGCAAGATCAGTTGTCATTTAACCTGATTCAAGAAGGTAAAATTCAATTGCTATCTTTGTCTTCAACTGCAGTGTTTAATAACTTGCTTCCTCGGCTGTGTGCTAAGCATGACAATAGTAATATCATCCACTTATAACAGAAGCTTTTCCATAAGATCCTATGAACTGACTCTTCAGTGTGTGACTCCCCAAGGCAAGCTGATTGGTTGAGCCACTTACTTTCCAAAGCAGATTGTATTTGTCTGCAAATTTGTTTATGTCAGTTGTATTTATTATCAGAACTACACATGAAATTATGGATGAATAATCAGTATAGAATAAAAATGATTATGTCTTTTTTGTAGAGCTGAAAAGATATGTTTGCCCTTTGCCAAATACTTATTGTATGCATTTTAATAAATAGAAAACAGAGAGTAGCAAAGCTTGCATGTTTAGTCTCTCCCTACCCATCCTATAGCTTCACCGAGGGGATCTGTACCTCTCTAATGATACTTTAGAGCTGAAAAGACATGTTTGAATTATTTGAAAGATAGAGTTGATTTTTCCATTGCACTGAGTCCTGATTTTTTTTCTTTTTCTGGTAGTGGGAATAAAACTCAGGACCTTGCATTTGTGAGGCAGGTGTGGCACAACTGAGCTACATCCCTGGCTCCCATCCACTGCATCAAAACACCCTAACATGGCCACAAGACAATTTCTATGATTAGCAAAATGTTATAAACATCTAATGTGTTTTTGTCAGTTTCATAAGTATTATTAGTTACTCCTTGAGGATATCCTCATAAGTGAAATAAATAGGTCACAGATAGGTAAATATCACATCTTTTCTCTGGTATGAGAAAATAAAGATGTAAATGAGTTCTAGAATTGTATGTTATATATTGTGAAATAGAAAATACTCAAAGCGTAATAGGGTGAAGGGGGAAAATAATGAGATTATAACAAAAAAAAGGAAACAAATTGTATGTTTATAGGGGGTTGGTAGGGTGGGTAGGACTATGGGAAAAAATGAGAATTAAGTTGTGTCTTATACTGGTACAAATCCCCATTGTGGAGTGCAATTATGATGTGTATATGTAATGTACCAATAAAGATTTCAATTAAAAAACAAGTATTATTAGTTACTTATGCCACTTGAAAGAGAAACTAGAAACTATGGGATTAGACTTTATGAATTATTATGGAAGACATCAAACTACAGTTAGAAGGACTAACTATACTTAAAGAAATAGCATCACTCTTACAAAAATAAATTGAAAATGAATGTTCATTTATTTTAAGAAAAGAGTTTATGTTTTTAAATGATTTTATTTTTATTGTATCATATTCAGTCAACTTACTGATTTTCCTTTCTTTAGGACAACTTCTGAGGTAGCTGTTTTGTTGTTGCTTACTTTTTGCAGGCATTTATTGTTTTATTATTTTCTTACACAGCCCTTTTAAATAGTAGTATATTTTCATTGTATAGGTGAAGTGTGTCAAGTGTTTAGAAAGGTTAATTGATTGCCTCAAAATCACACAGATCTTCTACAGTAAGAAATAAGTATAAGACCATTAGAAAGAATATCAAAACAAAACTTTCCTGTAGATAAAATGTTTACATGGTAGTAAGCACTCATTTTAAAAAACTGATTTGTCGAGCAACATCAGGGAATAGATCTGAAGGACACTGAAATATTTTTATTTTTTAATTTTTTTTTTAAGACAGGGACTCACTTTGTAGTTCAGGCTGGCCCTGAGCTCAGCCTCGTACTCACATCACAGCAATCCTCCTGCCTCTGCCTCCCGAGTGCTGGGATTACAAGTGTGAGCCACCACGCCCGGCACTGTGGTATGTGGTACTGATCGTTGCTGGGCGTGAGTCTCCAAGCCCAGTATTGTATGTGGTTATCGGGGATCAAACCTAGGTCCTTGCGCTTGCAAGAAAGGCACTGGAACCACTGAGCTAAATCCCCCGCCCTATACTGAAATATTTTTAAGTGCATACATTTCCAAAATACATACATTTTGATTAAGCATAAGAGGATGAAACAATTAAAATAGTTAACCACAATAAAACACGAAGACTAAAGTGTCATTAGAGCGGTACAAATCCCCTCAGTGAAGCTATAGGACAGGTAGGGAGAGACTGAACGTGGAAGCTTTGCTAGTCTTTGTTTTCTAATCATTAAAATGCATATAGTAAGCCCTTGGCAAAGCGCCATTAGGAGTCAAAATTCATTCAGCAGCAACTTGGCACATGTTGTTTTTGGCGAACAGTTCCTACCCATGCTGGCTGAATCACTAGATATACTTTCTTCGTTGTTCTCTGACCCAAAAGTTGGTTTTGCTACTTGGTCTGTTTTTTATTTCATGCAAACCTAAGCTATTTGTTCAATCCTTAGTCCCTTCAAAATAAAATGATCAAATTAGCTTCTTTTTGGAGGTTAGAGAACTTTCAGTGTCCTGGGCTGGCACTGTGCAGATGTAGGAGTGGCTATCATTTTCCAAATGAACAGCATTGTAGGGGAATGGAAAGAGAAGGCAGCTGGAACAAACTGCGGAGGCTACTCGCTCTCGAGTGGCTTTCAAAATGCATCCTGATTGATCAAAGGATGGTATGAGGTAAACAGTCCTCCCTGATGTCTGGCTTTTATTTCAAGGCTTTAGAGAGAACAAATATTCACTACACTTTTCTCCTTAATTCATTGTCAATTTTTATTTGTTTCTTGTTGGGGAAAAACATTATTGCCATTTCCTGTTACTTTGGTGCAGTTTCTAAATTTTCCCCTTTGTGTTCCCATCGATTTTGGTTCACAGTTGCTCAGAACTTTTTTCTCCTTTTTGGTCATCAAGATGATAATTCATTGCTGTATTTCACATTCATAGATGAACTAAGTAAGACAGGGAATCCAAAGGCATATTTCATGCCACTAACTTTAATTATTTGGAAATTTAAAATTTCATCACCTGGGGACTTCAATTTAGAAACTGAGTCAATATAACAAAAAATAATGTTGGAAGTATATACTTCATGTTAACCACAGACTCCAGAAAGAGAGAGAGCCCTCATTAACTTGTTTAATCTAATTTCTTTAAATGTTTAGTCATAAAGCACCACTTTCAGTGTTTCTCTGATTAACACTGAAAAAAGAAACCAATGTCACTACCTCTTTCCCTCAACTTTCTAGGTAGGTGTTTTGCAATTACAAGAAATGTTTGTTTATGAAGCAACTGAGGGAATGATTGTATTGCAAAATACAAGTAGATTATAAGTGTCAGTAAACAACTCACCAGTGCCCTGTCCAGAATAGTGAATACCCTAATCAAAAGAAAAATCTGGAAGTTCTGAATGATGAGTGAAAGAATCCTATGCAAAAGAGAGAAGTATCAGCCCATGATGGGAATGTTACTAGTGAAAAAGCAATGTATTAAATGACATTGTGACTAAGTGCTCATATACATAGCTATTCATCATTTTTGCTGGTGTCTCCTAGCTGCCATCATCACATCATCATCATCATCATCATCATCATCATCATCATCATCATCTTTGCTAACATGCTCATAGCTACTACTCACAGCTTCTCAGGTGAGTCTTCACATACATGGTAAATATTAGTACATTGTAAATGTATCTTGCTTGCAGGAAGATATTCTCAAATTCTCTGTTTTGAGTAGTACATTATCTTCTAACCCTTTTGCTCTCTGAGTGGTTCTCCTCTGATATCTTTTCAACTTCTGTATAAGATCACAGAACAGGATTTAGAATGGCAACAAACATTTCTCAGCTCTACCTCGAAACTCTCCTCCTATATTTTCTATAATCTAAAATAAACTTTTGTGTTTTTCATGAAATTGAATACATATATTGTTGCTATTTCAGACAAAACATAGAAAAGGGAAATCTTTTTTGCATTCTTAGAGATAAAGCAGTATTTATTTCCAATCCAAAAATCTATTGCTTTCAAGTTTATCAAGATTGAGTGAATCAACTTATCTTAATTTTAGGCTCACATTTTTATTTCAACTGCCAGTGAAGTTAGTCCTAGTCTCAAACACACGTTGGCCTGTTCTTCTTCTCCCTTGGTCTCTTCCCTCATTTTTGTTAAGAGAGCACAAAGTTGGCTCAGTTCTTTTGGCTGTGACATTCTCAATCTTGATTACTTCGTGGTGAGTTACTAGGTCAAAGAATCAGTACATGAGCCATTGCAGGCTGCTTCTTGATGTTCTACTGATGGTGCACCAACAAACCTGCTGGGGAACACAAAAGCTGCTCAGGTAGGAAACTTTAGAGAGATTAGGTTTTCCTGTTTACACAGTTTTGACAACAGCTCTGTTTTGACACACTGGTTTTTATTTTTGTGATGTACCAGATATTAATTTTGTTGTAGCCACTTTGAAGTAGTGGTGCTCTGTGAACTAAGTCTACAGAGGAATAAAATTTAGTTGTGCTTTACGGGCAATACAAACACAAGAAAAAGCTTGAGACAATTTTGAATTGAAATTAACAGGATTCCCTCCTTGCTTCTTCTGCTCATTTTCTAAAGTCTAGTTCATGCTTAGCCTTTTTTATGACAGACTGGTTACCATTTGGTCTGGTATCCAGCACAGAGTCTCGGTCAGCACTTCTTTGGACTAGTGCCCTGTTGGTACTAATTTTTGCTTACGGATACAAATTGTTCTTGAACAAATTGTGGGACCAAAGAACTTTGTTTAATCTGACAGTCTTCTTGTGGTTTTTAGGTGTTAAAAACATTTCTCCAATAAGGGAACACTCAAAATACATGTAATCAGCACTTTGGTAATGATATAAAAAATGAATGGATTGTATGTCTTTTTCTTGGTAATTTTTGAACTTGAGAGATCGTAATTTCTGCAAAAGCTTAATTTTTGGTTGTTTTGGCTTGTATTTACACGTGTCCTATATAGATCATAGTTTATGCGCAGCAGTGTTTTTTATCAAAAATATAAGCAATGTATTATACGAGATTTCAAAATCACATCAAATGAATTTAATGAAGTATCATAAATAGTTTTTAATTCAGAGAATTTAAAAAAACATTTATTTAGACATAAATAATTATTGTAGTAAGAGATATTAAACTGGTCACAAGAAGAGATAAGAGTTAACTAAATGGGGAATTCTGGTTCTTAAGGATGATAATGAATCATTACAAATACTCAAGGACAGAGAAAAGCTTATCATGGAAATTTATGCTGTTTTCTGCATAGCAGAGAATAAGATTTTGTAACAGCACTTTTCTATCATCTGGCTTCCACCTGAAGAAGTAATTCCATAATAATTTTGATTCTTACTCCATCTCAATAAGTGTTTTGAAGAAACTTTGTAGAACTGGAAATAGGTCAGCCCAGTCATTGTGGTGAGTAATTTTGTAATTGCACAACACATTCTATCAAAGTAGGTCAAGTCAGGCTCCTGCTGAACGAAATGATACAAAGCTTTAACTAGAAATCTTTATGTAGCATTTGACAGCAAGGAACAAAGTGCTAGATTTGCATTACCCCCCAACCCCTTGAGTGCTACATTGTAAGTTACAATCTATCCCAATGGAATTGGATTCAATGAGGAGATCAGCCAAGACAGAAACAGATAGGAATAAAAATGGTGGTAAAAATTGCCTTTGGAGCAGAATATCATTTCCATGGTTTCAATAATTCAGAAATCTAGTAAAGATAGTCTAGAGAAAGGTTTAGCTGGGAGCAATCATATCATATACTGGTACAAATTCTCAATGCTGAAAATGACTATGATGTGTATATAAAATGTTCTAATAAAGATTTGAGTTAAAAAATAAATTAAATATTCCTTATATTAAACCATAATTTAAAAAAACACACAACTATCTGGAAGATGATAAAAAAATCAACTTATTTTATAAAAATTTTCAACTGCATTAGAACTGACAACATGAATAGGTAAATTTGATATTGTTCTTACTAAAATTCACCAAATTTATGATTTCATTCGTGGCCCTCACTAAATTTTTCATGCAGCTTCCAAGTCTCTAACTGGCAGGCGAGGTGTGGTTCACAAAAGTGGAAGTAAGAAGGACATAAAGTTATTTGTCAAGTAAGACTGATTACTTTTACATAGTGAATGAAACTTACAGAGCATCGGCCTAAGCAGGCTCTTTCACAGAGCACAGGTGAATGTTCCACACCTTTCAGTACTGTTGTAAGAAGAGCCAACATAGGTGACAACAAAAAGTGACAGAAAGGGAGGCTCTCTGGGTCTTAATCTGGGCCTAAAACCTTCCTTCATGATAAAAAAAAAATTCAGAGAAGAAGGAGGTACAGTAATGGATACTTTGAATATTAATAGTTCATTTCAATTTCCCATAAAAACAAACATTTTTGATTCTACAACCAAAATGTATTAGATTACATTTTTTAGGGCTTATGATTTTGCAAACAAAAGTTTGTTCTGAATGTTATGAAGAAATATTCTGAGTGATATTATTTGAATTATACTGTTACATATTTATGTCTTATATCTTCATCATTTAAATCAGACCAAAATTTTTCCAGATGTTACCCCAAAGAAAAGAACTAGAAACTTGTCTTCAGTTGTTTCTCAATGGTTAAAGCATTGCTCTGGACTGCAAAACCAGGACTGTGTGTGGCTTGGAAACAATCTGATTTTATCTGAAAGTTTAAAAAAAAATGCAAGTGTGGCTATATTTTTTCTAGTTGATCTGCTATGCATGTCTTTTAGTTGTCTGTGTTCAGATCTGGTAATTTGTTGGAAGGAAAAACAATGTTTCTTAACTCTTAAGGTGAAAACACTTCAGGTTTTCTGTGTCTCAGTTCCTTTGGAATCTGCCCCAAGTTTTGAGTCTTAATGTAGGATAGACACTGCTAATCTGTGGTTTACTTCTCCAGAGCCAAAGGGAGAGGGGATAGAAAGGAGAGAAGGAAAACATTTTGGGATTTCAGAGCTATCTGGGGAGGAATTAAGGTAGTACCTCTCAAGAATGACCCAAGAGAACTTCTTTACTAGATGATGGCTCTCTAGAAGAAACTGATTTAAGGGAACCCAAATCATATGTTGCTCATAACTGAAGATATGAAACTTCATTACTTTTTCGTTCTTTTTTTCCTCCTCAAATCAAGCCAATTGGGATTTGCATAAGTACAAATGATCCAATCCAGGAGTCTCAACATTTGTAGCGAAGTCATCTTGACAAGATGAGAAATGAAGACCATATCTGAGAACACCGAAATATGACATTCTGCCTTAAAACATACACACTGTCTTTACTAACAAAAAAAGATTTTTCTTGCTTTTAAATGTAATATGTAAAAACAAATTTATGTAGATTTTTTATATATAACATGACATCAAACATGCTATTTCAGTGCAGTTTTCCTCTTTATTTGCCTTTCCACCCACGGTTACCACCAACTCCTAAAAATTTAGGTCAATTACTTAGTATGCATTTTTCATACTTTTTCATATGGTCATAGAATAACATATAACATATTAATATGATACAGACATTTAGACATATGCATATGTGCAGAACAAAAGTGGATTTAGAGTTTTGTCTTTTATTTGGCTAAATAGGATCATAAAAAAAACAGTTGCTTGAGCTTGACTTTGTACACCCAAAAATTTCTTATGTGAATTTCTCTAAATAAGATAATTACTTCTGAAGCATTTCTGTCTCTTTTTTAAAGTAACAGCACAGTGCCCCATGGTAGTGTCCCATGAATAATATATCCAATTACAATTAATGTAATTGTTCTCTATCAATAGATAGTTTCCTCTTCATACACTGATATCTCCAAATGAGACTGAGTTGAAAACTTCAAATATTAATAAACTTTGTAATATTGAACTTTTAAAATCTTATACTGATTCACATTTTAACATTATGTACTAAAGTAAATATAAAGTTACAAATACATGGCATTCCCAGTGTGAGGCCCAGTGGCAGCGCCCCCACCTGTGAGACCTTCAGACTTGCAGCTGCCCTCTAGACCCATCTCGACTAGAATGTGTATTTCAGCATATCTCCTGGGTTATTTCAAGGCATCTACCCACTGGAAAATCATCATTGTTTTAAATAATTTTCAGTCCATTAAGTTGGAGGTGAATTTGTCAAATGTTGTCTCTGGTAGAATAATTTAAAAAATTAGCAACCGTGGTTGGTGCTTGGGTGGAGAACTCTGCGACTGATAGGCCAACCCAGGCATGAAAACTTGCTTTTCATTATATATTTGTGTAATAAACTTTTTCCTGCTCCCGCCTTAAGAACTTGGGAACATTTTAAGAGTCACTCTCTACAAACCCAACCATTACATTGCATCCTCACTCAAATCTTCAGGGAGAGAGAAGTCTTGTGGATCCAGATGTTCTTTACATACTGCTGCTGATGTTCTCGTAATAGTGTGCTCCTGTTTAAGAAGTGTGATGCCAAGGGAAAATCCTCCAAGCCACGCAGCTTACTTTTTGAGGATGTGAAAATATTGTGATGTTCATGAGGTTTTATGAAACAAGGAAACTCTGGTGGCTGAGTCAGTGTCATAGGAAACTTTCAAACTGTTTTTCTACGCATTCCCACAGTTTACATTGTGATCACTGCTGCACAGTTAATTTTGCAATAATACAAAATATTCAGATACCAGATAGGTGCTTTAAAAAATTACAACCAATTCACCTTCTTGAAATACAAGAAGTTTTAGGTTTACTGAGATTCACAGCCCTGGTAAATGAGGATGGGACATCCTGAGTACAGGACCTATAATTAGGGTTGCTGACAGGAGAGGGGTGGGAGTTTGAGTGGGTTAGGTAATCCTAACATATTAGATCATAAATGGAGCATCTTTACTACCCTGCCAGCTCCTGAGAATATTTCTAAGAAGATAAGGTTAAAAATGTATGAATATTTAAATCTTCTTGTTTCCAGTGTCACCCACTTAGAGGTTAAAATGGTTTTACCTAAAAAACAAGGAGTTGAATGTCTCTGACCCTTGAACCCATTCACTGTCTTATGATTGCTGACTTCCTAACATATTTTGCCCAGATCTTCTGGGAACTTGTGATTTGGAGAGGATTATACTCACATGTCCATGAACAAACCTTGTCACTGTGAGAATCTACTCACTTTTGCTGAGTTTCTCCCTTCTGTGGGCAGCAGCATTATGTCAAGAATGTTTTTCTACTGCAGAGCATCTTCTTTGGATGACATAGAAAACCAAGGACTTAGCTTAGAGGCACAGTACCTGCCTGGCACTTGCAAGGTTGAGAGTTCAATCCCCAGTGCCACTACTAAAACAAAACAACAACCAAAAACTGGATCCAGTGGAATTTGTCTCTAGTTGAAACTGCAGTGTACAGAGATGCTCAGCACTTTTCCAGATGGAGAACAAGAACTTAGTCTCTCTTTTGGGTGCTATTATCTCCGGGAGATACCAAGTTCCTGAGTGTTAGTGAGGTGGCCTCTTACTATTTACTCAATTTTCCTCTTTTCTGAGGCTGTGGGATGTAGGAAAATTAGCCAGAAGACAAATCCAAGTAAAATAAAATGCACTGCGGCTGCAGCATTGTCAGAGAATGAGCTTGTTGTTCCTGTTTGTTTCATGCTTGTGATATATTTTATCCTGGGAGTTGAACTCCTTCATTGAAGCTTTGGAGCCTCAGATGAAAGTTTAGCAGGAGTTTTCTTTTTTTTTTAGGTATTTTTTTTTTGAGACAGGGTCTCGCTTTGTGGTTCAGGCTGGCCCTGAGCTCAGCCTCAAACTCACATCACAATCCTGCCTCTGCCTCCTGAGTGCTAGGTTTACAGGCGTGAGCTACCACGCCTGGCACTGTGGTATGTGGTACTGGTTGCTGCTGGGGTGAGACTCCACACCCAGTATTGTTTGTGGTTACCAGGGATTGAACCCGGGTCCTTGCGCTTGCAAGACAGGCTCCGGAATCACTGAGCTAAATCCCTGGCCCCAGGAGTTTTCTTTTATTCTATCCATAGTGGAAACTCTAGGCTAATGAGAAATACTGGTTTATAACCTGGATTTTTCTGAGTTCTAAAACATAAATAAAAGGTTTTTATTTTTATTTTTTTAATGACTAAGCAGATCCCATCTACCCAGCTCTTGAGAAACTTTTAGACACAGTAGGCTCCACAGCAAGGCCGTAACTGCTTCATCTTTGCCCAGTTACACTCTCTGTCTCTGGAGTGGAATTAGAGAATGGTTTCATTCCCCAAGGGAAAGAGCAGCAACCATGCGTTCTAGGAGGTAAAGAGAGGAGAAGATAGTTCTCCATTCCCAGGTCCAGGAATGTTGTAAACTCATTTCTGTGGCATCTCAGATGACTGGTGTCTGTGATTGGGGTCAAAGACAAGTGGGGCAGAGAGGATGGCAGGGGACAGAGAGCAGTCTTTCTATTTGTAGTCCCCTAGGCTTGGTGTTGGAAGTGTTAGGAGATTCATTTTGGTTTTTGCAGTCTTATTTTATTCTCCAAAGAGTAAAAGAGATACAATTATGGTTGTAACAAAGGTTGAGTTTGAGAAATACATCTTCTGACTTTGCTCTGTGGTACCTGGAAATTGCTGCAAGGAGGAGGAAATACCTATGACATGGGTCTGCAGCCAGTTTGGAAATGGAGCCACCAGCTGTGGTTTCTAGATCAACAGTTTGGTTACAACTAATATTTAAATAGGTAGTAATTGCTGTCATAGTGACCTTGTTCTGTTCCTAATAATTGGGGAAAAGTTGGGTAGAGGAAGCTTTGCTGGTTTTCCATTACAATGTAATCTTGCAGATAAAACTGAGAATTGGGTAATGGTGCATTGCTAAACATCCTCTGAATGCATAAGAACATACAGGCAAACACAAGATGTATCAAGTGTTGAGTGATGTTTTTTGTTTGTTATTCTTGGGACCTGTCCTACTTTATCACTTCTAGGTTTCTTCAGGGCTGAACCTCTTCTCATGGTGATATGCAAGACTTTTCTTCTGTCCTTGCATCTAGCACGGGCAGGAGGTACAGGCAACAAAACACTGGAGTGACTATAAAGAAGATTTAGTCCTTGACTTTCATCCAGCTTTGCATCTATAGACAGCAAATGGTAGCCTGGGCACATGGACTTGACTTTGGAGCATCGCTCCTCTATGCAAGTGCCAACCCTTCTCTTATTTGGTTAAAGTAATTCCCTTTGGGATGCACAAGTCTCATAGATATATTTATTTGGCTTGTACAACAATGGGCCACATAGTTTTATGGAAAAATTCAATTAATTGTCATTATTTAAAATTGAAGAGATTTTGAAAAAAAAAAAGAATCTAAATTTATAGCAAGGTAGCATTTAGTAGCAGTTAATTAGTGACACAGCCCTTACCATATCTCTTAACCTTCCTACCTCTGAGGATTAAGATTCATTGTTGTTTATCACAGTATTTGTGCTTTGTTTTCTCTTAGAAGAAATTAAGAGACAAATACAATATATCTTTGTGCTTAAAAATCTGGCCTGCTCCCTATTTTCAAGTTTTCTGCTATATCTCTAGCACTCTGGCCTATTCTTTTATTTCAAATAGTCTCATAATTAAGGAGTTGGAGAAATCTTAGAAATTCAGATATAAGGCATGCCCTTTCATGTGGCCATCAGGTTAGATACTAGGCTTAGAGAAGAACTTTGATTTATTGAGACCCTTCAGAAGAGAAGGCTCTGCTTGGGAAGTATATTCTGAGTGTTCATCTGTTCCGCTGCTGTTCATCTCTAGTGCTGGTCATGAGAAACAATTAGATTTCATCTTAGTCTGTTTTATCCTGCTATAACTAGCTACCTGATGCTGGATGGTTTATAAAGATGTATATTTGGTCAACAGTTCAGGAGATTGGAACTCCAAGATCAAGTGACTCTGGAATGAGGGCCTCATGCTGTATGTTAACGTGGTAGGCAGTGTCACATGGCAGGAATATCAGGGGAGGGGAGAAAGAGAGAAAGAAAGAGGTGGGAGAGAAAGGAATGTGGTCAGATGGACATTGTGGTACAAAATGTGAGTTTAGAACTGGGATGTGAGCAGAGACATTATGAAGACACAGGAGGTGACAGTAATTACAAAATATCAATTTTATTGATTGATGGAGTCTGACTTAATAAGATAAGGCCTTGGTGGCAAGGTTTTGTCAGGAAGTAGACAGTGAATTGGAGAGAATAGTCCTTAGCTCGGAGCTCTTGGAAACTTCATATCCTTGGTTATACCTGGCAATAGTTCTACCTGATGCACAGAAAACAGAGAAGTAGTCAGTCCAAAGAGTGTTGCAAGTCAGAGACTCTGAGGACAGATTCCTATCTAGGTAGCAAACTTTGCCTCTTTTTCTTGTTTGAATTAGCTGAGCTCCTTAACCTCTTCACACATTGGTTCTCTGCTACATCTGAGAATAGTAATATACTCACTTGATAAGGCTACCTGTAGATGGGGATTGTATAAGCTAATATTGTGACTTAGAATAGCAGCTGGCACATACTAAATATCCAGTTAGTATTTGTCACTTACTATTTGTGACTTTTCCTAACTTTCCTAGGGAAACATAATATTTCAGAAACACAGGCATGAGTTTGGAGGAAGTTGCCCTCTGTGGAACTTCACAGTTTTGAAAGTGGCATCTTAGTATTTTTAAAGGAACTTTCCAAGACATGTTCCTGGTATGATGGATCAATTTGCTAAAAGTAGCTAAATGCAGAAGGAAATTTTCAGGGTTTCTGCAGCACTGGAAATCTAAGGGATGCTTTCCATCCCAGTGCACTATCCCTTACCCACGTTCGGAAGGAGCACAGAAGCTCCTGGGTTTGCAGGGACTTTGCCATGTGATGGGCTCAGACAGTGAGAGTGGAGGGAGAAGGAGAGCAAGCTGCCCCCTCCAGAGTGCACGGTGGAGTCTGTCATACTTAAGAAGGATGTTGTGGTTTCGGCCTGGTTTGTGGGGCACGGCAAGGTGAGGCTGTTTCAGAGACAGCACTCAGTGTCGCTGTCTCCCGTGGTTAATGTGAAGTGAGCAAACACAAGAGCATAAATTCAGAGCTTTAAGTACTATAAGATCTGCTTTGAAGCCTCCTGGGCTTTGAACTGCAGCCACAAGACTTGGGTGGCATCTCATCCCAGCTTTGTTTTGAAACAATGCTTGAAAACAAGATTCTACCTGGTCCTTTCACTAAGAATCTGAAAACAAATATGCTCGAAGCTTTGTTGATTCCTAGTTCAATAGAGTGTTGAGAAAGGGCTCTAAGTTTTATGTCTTTGTTAGAGAACTTGTCAGAAACAGAAGAACTATACCAACTGGAAACATGAATTTGTAAAGTCAAATCAAAGTTGAGATACCTGATCATTTATGAAAGAAGGAGAGCAGAGCAGGAGAGAAGCTAGAAACAAGGAGGATTATATAACTGACCTGTTTAGGGTTAGACAGGGCTCTGGGTCCCAAAAGCTTTGTATTTCTCACCAGATTTTGTAGGTATCAGTCTTTAGCTGATGTAGTGTGATATTGCTCAGCTTCTGCTTCCCCAGTTACAGGGGATAGATAGAAACTTTACACAGGTGAGTGCATGTGCACCAACACCTGGGTGTATGTGTGCGCACGCGCGCGCACACACACACACACACACACACACACACACACACACACAAAAACAATCCCATAAAGAGTTCATTTCTCTCTGAAGGTTTATCATAAGGGATATCTAAGTTTATAGGAACATCTCTGCTCTGAAAATTTAATCTGTCTTCTAGCATTTCTCATTATGGGAAATATTTTTCTTTATCTGTGCATTCACATATGGAGTGCATTCACTCCATATCTGTAGAGCCCATACAAGAAGCTACACTGAGTGAAGTTGTGTTGATTGTTGAATTTTAAAAAAATGAGTGAATAATCAAGGATAGATTGGAGTCAGATTCTGAATAATATTCTAAGAGAGCTAGTATTTATTTGGTGGAAAAGGGGGAAGATTATTAAGCAAATATGTGACCTGTTAAGCAGATTTTCAGGAAGATTTTGTTGGGAGTGGCAAAGAAGCTAGAATGGGATAGACAATACAGAATTGGGAAGAAAATAGAGAATTGGGAAGAAAATCCAGAAAGTATGGGAGTGAATTGAAGGCTTTCACAAGAATGGAATGGAATAATGACTGTTAGAACCACAAAGAGTGGACAGTTGTGGGAGACAATTGTGAAGGTAACTAGTAAGATGTGTGTGAATGGCTCAGAAAGAGGGAGCGTGCATGTCTTCAGTGTGGAGGACCATGGGGCCCTGGCTGTTTCCACCAAGATGAACCTGTAGTCTGAAGCAGGAACTCTTCCTAGAGAACCCGAGACATAGATGGGGCCAAAGCCATCCACCCAGTTTGTATGCTCTCTGCTGCCACCAGGTTCCTTAGAGAACCACAGGCCAGGCTGCTCAGGGAAACAGTTAAGTGACCACATTATGGTACTGATCTCTAGTGGTTGTTATACTACAAGGTGATACAGGGTACTCAAACTGTGGATTAGGCCCAGTCCAAGTATTCTACAGGAGAGAGAGCCACATGTGATGATGAAGTGTCTATTGTGGATATGGAAGTTGGAGTAGAGATTAGTAGGAAAAGGTAAATCCCTGGGATTCTGCCCTGTCTCAATATCCCTGCTAACAGGTACTCTGCTCTGTTAAAAGACATCAATTCTGGCAGGAAGGAGTTCATTGATTTTCTTATTCAGCTGATATCTCTCATGCTCACCACTTAGCACCAATGTTTCCTCATCCCCGAGGACCTCAGAAGAAATACTTCATCCAAAGAGCCTTTAACAGGTTTGAAGATGGTTGCCTTGTCCACTAAATCTGGGGCTTCTCTGAAAGCTGAAGAATTTTGATTTTCCTGACTTCTGAGGTGTGTACCTTTGCATATAGGTAAGTGAAAACTGTATACATGTGTATATTCTTACATTTATTTCCTCACATAGAGAGTGCACATTTTAAACTATCCATCCATGAGCTGCACACAATTGCAGTTGAGGTTTGACCACTGTAGTTCAGAGGAAAACTGTCTCTATCTTTTTTATATATTTAGAGGCTATTACATTCTTTAGGGGCCACATAAGACACAAACTAATTTAATTTATTTTTCAAAAAACCTTTTCTTTTTAAAAATTGCATTAGTACCTGTTTATTGTACATGAAGTTTATGGTCATCTTTGGGAATAGATGCATAGATATACAACAGCTTGTCTCAGTTTTCCTTTTAAATCCTGTTCCCCTTCCCACCCATCTCCCTTCATGTCTAAGTCCCTTTCCCCCTTTTCCTTTATTATTATTAGATTATATTATAGCATACATTGTCTGCATTCATTGAAGTTACTAGGTTCCTGTACATGGCATATTTTAACTACTCTTACTTCAGCTCTCCTCCCCCTTCATCTCCTGCATCCCGTCCCATTTGTGAAGGAACTGTCCTCTGCTTCTTCTACCCAGCTTTGATTTTGCTCTTTGTTTGTACTCACCTTACTCAAATGAGAGATACTACGTAGTATTATGTTTGTGTGGCTGATTTATTTCACGTCACGTTATATTTTCCAGATATGTCCATTTTCCCACAAATGTCTCAAATATATATTTCTATATAGTTGAGTTGTATTTCATTTTGGATGGATATCAGATTTTTTAATTCACTTGTCTATTGACGGGCATACAGGCAGTTTCAAGTATTTAGCTATTTTGAATTATGCTGCTATAAATATTGATTTATGCATGTATCTGTAATATTGTGACTCTAACTCTTTGGGGAAGATACTTAGAAGGAAAATATTTGGGTCACATGGAATTTCTAATTTTAGCTATTTGAGATATCTCCCCACTGATCACTGTAATGGTTGTACTAATTTATATTCTCACCAACAGTGTAGGAGGTTTATTTTCTTACTGTATTCACCAGGATTTTTCTTTCTTTCTTTTTTTTTTTTGCTTTTTTTGAGACAGGGTCTCTCTTGCTTTGTAGTTCAGGCTGGCCCTGAGCTCAGCCTCCAACTCACATCACAGCAATCTTCCTGCCTCTGCCTCCCAAGTGCTGGGATTACAGGCATGAGCCACCACACCTGGCACTGTGGTATGTGGTACTGGTTGCTGCTGGGCGTGAGTCTCCACACCTAGTATAGGATGTGGTTAACTGGGTGATCAAAGCCAGGTCCTTGCACTTGCAAGACAGGGACCAGAACCACTGAGCTAAATCCCCGGCACTCACTGGCATTTCTTACTCTTTGACCTTTTGATGTTTGCTGTCCATTGTGAAATCTTGATATTTTTTATGTAATTTGCATTTCTGTGAAGGCTGGAGATGTTGAATGATTTTTGTACACTTGTTGGCAATTTGTATTCTTTCTAATAAATGCCTATTCATTTCACTTGCCCATTTCATGACTGGATCTTTCATTTCAGGTGATTCTTTACATATTCTAGATATTAGTCTTCTGTTTGAGGATTATCTGGGAAATTTTTCTCATTCCATTTTTAAAAGTAAGGTGTGATTAATAGTGTGAATTTACAAAGAGAATCTGCTTTTACATTTATTTATTCAATAGTCACTTGAGATCATTATGACATAAGTTTTAGTAGTATAGTAAGAAGGCCTATTCTTTAAGGTTAAAGTAACTGGCTGCAAAGAACAGCAATAGTGAAAAATCATTGTAATAAAAACCTAGTTCTTTGAAACGATGAATAAATAAGATGAATAAACTTCAAGACAGACACACACATACACACACACACACACAGACACACACGGGAGAGAGAGACAGAGAGAGAGAGAGAATAAAACATCTAGATTCAAAAAGGAGATATTACTATAGAATTTACCAGTATTAAAAGGAATGAGACTATTATACATGGTCTTTGTAAGTAAATCTAATAATTTAGATGTAAGGTACACATTTATAAAAAGATATCAAGCTTCCCATTTAAAATAATCTAGATATACTATATCTGTTGCATAAATTGAATTTATAATTGAGGCCTTTCAAAAAAATCAGGAAACTGCACTAGAAATTCCACTGAATATTTAAAAAAGAAAAATTAATTCTAAATAAATTCTTCACAAAATGAAAGAAGGAATACATATTAGCCTTTTAAATTGACCAGAATTGATCTAATAAGAAAATAAAAATATAGTATAAGAAAATAAAATTGTTGATATATCAACAATTTTATTTAACATAGATAAAAAAATCCTCAATGAAATATTAGCAAATCAAATGCAATAATATACAAAACATATAATGCATTTCTAGACTGCAAGGCTGGTTCATCCTTCAAAGTTAAACAATAAATTCCTCATATCAATAAAGTAATGGAGCAAAATCATATGATTTTTCAGACAGAGAGTTT
This sequence comes from Petromus typicus, assembly GCA_004026965.1. Lineage (NCBI taxonomy): Eukaryota > Metazoa > Chordata > Mammalia > Rodentia > Petromuridae > Petromus > Petromus typicus. Next base: position 38,082 of record PVIR01008013.1, read on the forward strand.
TGAGAAAAATGAGTATCTATACATATAAAAATATATAACATAAAGGAGAAAGAATGAGGACTAAATTATTACTTTAAGAAATCTGACAGTAAGAGAAAACAGATGAAGAATTAGATAATTCTGAGGGTAAAGAGAGTGCATTAAGAATTCCCACTTAAACCCAAGACTTGATTGTGATTGTAGATTGAAGAGAAGAAGCTGGAGGAGAGAAAGAGTCAAAGAAAAATCTCAAGAAATAATAATGGTCTAAGTTTTTAGAAGTTGGGGTGGGAATAAGACCTATATCACAGTAAAAACAAATAGTTCAACTACAGAAAGTTCAATATGCTGGGACTGATGGCAAGGAGAGATTGAGTGTGGATGTGGAGCTCACCTGACCCACAAAAGTGGGTGCACTGTTAGAGACCAGAGGAAGGATGGAGAGGCTTACAGTGAGTAGCCTGAGGTCTCAGATATGCCCTCTCAGAGTGAGACCATGAGATATACTGCAATGAACCCTATACATGAATCACCACTGTGTCAGGGCTCAGACAAGTGACTCTGGAATAATCATCTTCACCTTGTGATATTTAGTGTCCTTCTCTGATTTGACAAAAGGGGGTAAAAGTAACATCAAACTTGGAGCTTAACTGTGAGAGTGAAACCAACTAATTATATAGGTAACAGCACAGTTCATAGTACGAGGCAAATATGCAGGTGATGCTATCATTCTCTTTGTCTTTTGTTTCCTCATGATAAAACAAGAGAGACATTGCTAACATTTTGGGGAATTAAAAAAAAATTAATTGGTTCAGAACTTGTGGACAATGTAATGAGAAGTTTCCTGAAGAAAAATAAGTGACTAGTAAAAAGACTATATAAGATTGAGGTTGTGTGTTAGATTACCAAGGACTGGCAAGAGATAGAGTAGAAAAGGTGGAGGGAACTGAGGAAGGTGATATTTTGGGGTTATGTTTGAGGAACACAGATAGCAGGTAGTGAGGGAAGATGGCATCGATTTTTAATGGGGCCAGTGCTGTGTCAGCAGGAAATGAGCTGAAAACAACTGGTACAAGCAGTTGGTATTGACATCTTTTTGACCCATGACCTAGAAAAAACAATGCTCTTGAAGGTTTCAATTCCATGGGTATTAAAAATATCTGTTCTTATTAAAGAGGAAGACATGATTCTTTGAAATAAATGGACAAGTGAGAGTCAAATGAGAGGGAAGAGGACACCTAGTCCGAGGCAGGGAAAGGACAGAAAGAGAGCTCTAGAGTGAGCAGTGAAATGCTACTAGGTTCATTCTTCCTTCATTTGTCTTCCCACATGTAGGAACCACACACAGAGGACGAATCCTGAGGGACATTTTGTGTATCTTCTCACACTGTTGGACATTTTACTGTTTTTTGGCATCTCCTACTTAGGTAATCCCTTCATCACTATATTATTAATGCTATATTTATTTTTGATGAAAAGAACATTGGTTTCCTTTTACAGGAATCCTATTTTTAAAGTTTTATATAGAAATGTATAAGAATATTACTTTCTTCATTTTAAAAAGTGTTTGGGGTCATCTTAGAAATTTGTCATCTCACATAAATGAGGTGCAGTGAGGGACAATGGAAACACTGCTGCACAAAGTGCTTGGCCACGGTGTTCACGATCTTCTGACTTAATGGCATTTTCAAGGTCTCATTTTTCAAAGCAGGTATTTAAGAGATGTACCGTCTTCTTTATGAGATTTGAAAAAATTTGGTTAATGATCTTATTAAATATACATTGAATGTTACTCTGAAAATTTCAGGTAGACCAGGAACCAAGTGTTCAGTTACTGTCACGCTAACAGCAGTAGAGCAGCTCCTGGGAGGAAAGCTGAGGGGTTCCCATGAGTAGAGGCAGTTGGATTAGTTCCTAACACCTTCCAAAATCAAAATGACAATTCTTTCTGGCTTTCCAAGCCATTCAATGCTTTTGGCATGATTTCATCCAATTCTTTTAAATGGGCTGTGAATAGGAGGCCCATACCAATTTAATTGGCAGTTAAAAAGCTATTGACTTCACCTTTTTCTGGAAATGGTAATGACATATGCAATCATCTGTCTCTCCTAAAGGAGTCTACTGTTTAGTAGCTTCCCACTCATTTCAGGACTATCCAAGTGGTCTTCCACACCTCTTGCCAATCAACCATGTGGCATCCAAAGGTAGCACACATCAACGCAAGGCAAGTGGCCAGGAGCAAACAGGTTAAATCAATTTGATAAAAGCCCCCCCATAGGATTCTAAAGACAAGGAAACAGTATTGTTATTCAAAGACAGAAAAGGCAAAAAGATGATGCACAATCCAGAGTGAAGCTATTTTTATGAAAGTCTATAAGCAGTGTCACTAGTATGTATGATTTAAGTGTTCTGGGCTGCTTTAAAGCAAGTAACACCATCAGCCCAGGCTTGGTTCCCAATTTTTAGTTCTGACTGAGTTTTCATGAGAAAAGAGTGTTTGTATTTTGTAGCCAATAGGATCCTGATAGAAAGAAGAACCCTGTCATCAAGGTTGAGATAGCTTTAAAAATCACCTAATGATGCGCTGTTTGAGGTATTGTTATTCTCTCACTATTTTGTGAAAATTTTTTTATCTTTTCACAAAATATAAATGTACTTCAAATTCTTTTTCTCACAGACAGTGGAGGTGAATATTCTCTTACTTATGAGCTGTCACTCGCGATTGGTTTCTGGGGTTGAATATGGTTGAAATGACACAGCAATTTCTGACACCATGGTGTAAGGAATAGTTTCTGCTTGGATGTTTCCCTTGGTATATTTGCTTTTGTAATTTGAGTCCCTTTATCAAGGGGGAGAAGCCATATGGAAAAGCCACACAGAGATAGATGTAAGGTTTTCAAGTATTTCCAGCCCAGGCACTAAAAATGAATGCATAGGTGCAGGCCCTAGGTTTTGAGGTAGCCCGACTGAATCCGTGAAGCAGAAGAAAATCGTGTTCTTTAGCTCTAAATCATAGATTAATGAGTGAAATATTGTTGATGATGGAAGACACAAAGATCTGAGAGGTTTCCAGAATACTATTGTAGAGGCAATGGGAAGATCATTGGGTAAAAGGAAAGATGAAAATATGTTTTTAAAAACATGATAAAATAACCAAAAGAATTGAAAACAGATACCAGTGACTGCAATGAACTTGTACCCATGTCCAGTGCTGCATTCTTCACAATAGCTGAAGGGTGGAAACAACCCAAGTGTCCATCAAAAGAAGTGGGGAAACAAAAGGTGCACACATTCAATAGGATGTGAGGTAGTATTACAAAAGGACGAACTTCTAATACAGGATGAACCTTCAAAACTTTATGTTAAATGGGATAAACCAGACACAAAGAGACAAATACTGTGTGATTCCACTTCTATGTAATATCTAGAGAATGAAGGAAAGACAGAAAGGTTGAGGCTATCAGGAATTGCAGGAAAGGAGGAAAGATGAAATAAAGGGATACTAAAATTTTGGAAATATTAGTGGAAGATCTACAGCAATGCTAATGTAATTAAAGCCACTGAGTATTAGACCTTAATTTGCTAAAGGAGATATTTAAAATTCTTTCTATGTGCAAAAATTAAAGAAGATAATTTCATCACTAACATGTTTAAGGTGTCACACAGCTGGTCAGGAGATTCAAATGAAAAGTAAATATGATACCAATATTGGATTATGAGAAATTATGTCAATAGTGACAGAAAAAAAGAGAGATTAAATTTTAACAGAAAATATCAAAGCAACTTGTTTTCACTGTGGCAAGGGCCCAGCTACTTTTCAACGTTTGTGAAGAAATATTTTGATACTCATAATTGTAGTGATCTGTTCCTGAAGACAAGTGAGCTCTGGGTGGAGTAGGGTAGTGGGAAGGAAAATAGCTAAGTATGAGTCATGTAGACTAGGGTGGGATGTGGGAGGGATTTCTAAGCTAAAGTTCACATCATCAGCATGTCTTGGTCATGACAATGAAGTTTAGTAGGGTGTGAAAATGAGGTAGAGAGAATCTAACAGGAACATCTGTTCTATATGGAGCAGCTACAAAGCCACTAGGCTTCGTTGAGCATTTGGCCACCTTGTCCCTATGAAGAAAAGGCCAAATACTTCCTGAGAACACCCTTGAATAAACCAAGCTTCCCTAGTGAGAAAGGAAATTTAAGAATCAAGATAAGGCCTTGTTGGAGCCAAAAGGTATAATTACAGAAAAGTGAGATAGTCCCTAACCTCAGGAACATGACCCAGAGGTGACCAGGACAAGTGTGCAGCCTCACAGGCAGAAGATATACACATACTAAATGATGAAATCAGTTAAAAATTCTTTTTTAAGAAAAATACCTTGATTAAATAAAATAAGAGCTGTGATATCTATGAAGATAAGTAGGATGTGGTTTTAATAAAGCACATAAGACAGAGGCTTAGGAGCTCTAATTTTTCATAAGATTAATATGTCATGAATTTCTTTTAGTTACCAAGTCACCATAGAGCTCTTCCAAATCCAATATAATAATGAGGGTCTGTGTGTGTATCCATGTGCCTGCAGAGCCAGGAATGGATTCTACATCCTGAGCTACTTCATCAAACTGATGTGAAGAGGCTGAGTGTTCACTGGCATCATAAGACCCGAAAGTCCCTCAGGGAGATGAGCTTCTAGTACATCCTTCCACTGGGAGAATCCCATGCCACTTGTGGTTTCAGTATGAGGTTTCACCCTAGTGGCCTCCAGGTCCTGTGGAGGGAGAGTTTCTTTTATATCTCTGGTCTCTTCACAGCCACCGCATCTGTGTAAATTCTGAATATATTCAAGACACTGTGGTGTGAGGCAGCAAAAGGTCCTCAGAAGACATCATGCTGTTCATTGTTCTCAGGCTGCCTAGAGGACTTAATTGGCCTCAGGAATGAGATTCTACAAGTTTTCTATTAACAATATTAGGTAAGAAAGTTATTACAGTAAAGAATTCTGTTTTCTCTGCTTTAACATTTTTCTATTATAATGTGATATTGACTTATTTTGTCGAATTCCAAAGAAAGATAGATTAATCTACTTCCAACAGTTTTATCAGGTCATTTTCTTTCTTTTATCTCTTTTCAAATATTCTTTATTATCTTTTCTCTAGAATAACTGTAATTACCCAGTTTGTCCATTTATGAATCAGCTGTGTGGAAACTTTGAAGTCTCTGATAAGGTTTCTTTTCTAGTTCCCAGTGTGGTGTTAGGTTACCTCTCTCTTATCTTAGAGACAAGGATTCTAGGAACAGAGTCTCAGATACTTCTTAGCCTACAAGAAATAAAATGAGGAAAAGTGTTGCTTTCTAAAAATAGATTATAATTTCACCTAACAATAGAAATTGTCTGAGACTGCTCATTGGGTTAGTGATCTTTCTAAACATGACATTTTCACATCTTTGTACAAAGAAATGTATTAATACAACTGAAAGCTCGCTGTGATTGTAGCATTTGGTTCTGGGTCACAGCAGTGAAGAAAATACACCACAAACCTAACTTTGTAAAATGTGTAACTCACTAGACTGACAGACAAAATAGTAATTATGTACTCATTAGGTGCTAAAAAGTGCAATGGGGAAAATAATGTGACTGTGTAGCTCATTCCTATTTTGTGTTAGGTGATGAAGGAAGGCCTTCCTGACAAAATGACATTTGAAATAGAGCCTTCAGGCAGTCATGAGACAAGCCACCCAGAGATGTGGGAGAAAAATCTTTTCAAGCAGGCAGAACTCTAAGTGCAAATGCTCTGGGAGACGTGTGTACCTTGTGTGTTCAGTGTCAGCAAGGTGGGTTTGTTGCATACATTGTGAGGAAGAGATAGAATCAGAGAGGCCACAGGGGATGATGTCAAGATAAGGACTTCAGTTGGATCCCATGTGAAATAGAATGTTACAGGTGTTGGAAGTGGAAGGGCAGTATGGGCAGACTTGTTCTATAGAAGTTTCTCTCTGGCTGCTGAGGTAAGAACAGTGTACAGATGGAGCAAGAATAGAAACAAGGTGATTAGACAGAGGGCTATTCCAGTACACAGGGAAGAAAATGTGGCTTGGACCAAAATTCTTGTGGCAGGAGTATATTATATATTATATTACAGATGGACTTTGGAGATATATCCTATCTACTTCATCTTTTGATGGACAGGAGGTAAGATGTGAAAAAAAGAGAAGGTCAGGGATGACACCTAGGTCTTTTGTCTGAATAAGAAGAGAACAGAGTTGATTGAATCAGGAAAAATGTACAAGCATGGGTTTCAGGGAGGAGAAAACCAGGAATTCCTGCCTCTGACATTTTGACTTGGAGTCTAGCCATCAACATGGAAATCAGGTCGGTATGGAAATGGGGAAGGTTGGATTCTGGAATATATCTGGAATATTAGGATTGTGAGCCTCTGTAACACTCACAAAGCTGGGGGAATGGCTGGCTCATTAGAGGATGGAGCAGCTAATTCCAGGGGCCTCTGACATTTGGAAGTTGTGTAGAAGAGAAGGTCCACCCAGTGACCCTCAGAAGGAGCAGCTGGTGAGGTGAGTATGAAAGTTTGCCCCAGATCATACACCACCAGCCCATTTTCCAAGGTTCTTTATAGAGATCAGATCTCTGAACTTGAGCCACTAGTTTATCAAGTAAAAGCTACAAATACAGCTGTCTTTGCAGGGAACATATTCTATGAAGAAAGCTATGACTTGATGATAGAAACATGACTAGACTAGCAGACTGATGATTCAGGCTTCTTGGCAACTGGGATGAACTTTGACATGTTATGAGACAAGGAAGAAGGACTGTTAATAGGCACAGAATAATTCTTTCCTGGTGTGGAGTTTTGGGAGAATTTTAAATATATTTGCCTAATGTAGATGCTTCTGAAAGGATGTGTTCTGATAGGATATGACTTATGTGTGAATTATTTTTAATAGGTTAGAATACTTTTTATTTGAAGAATCACTTCAAATTTTTCTTGCATATTTTGGATATTTGCTGTTCTTTGTAAGGTTCATGTTAGAATATTTTTTATTTGAGCAATTGCCCCTTTCTACATTTACAAGAGTAATACACAGTAAAAACACCATCATCACATTTGGTTTTTGGAATATTCATTACCAAATTATAAAAACCACACTGCTTTGTCTTCATTTCTTTTCCTCTGTAAATCTGGAAGGTGATTTTTCGCCATCACTTTTCTGTATATGTCTACCCTTTTGGAAAATCTTTTTAATAACCTAAGAGAAAAGATGCAAAGTGAAGTTACAAATCTTTATAAAGAATTTAGGAGTAAAAATCATCTAATGTATGGCAGTGATTAAAGAATAAATTATTTTTATTTTTTCCGCTATGTGAAAGCTGTTCTCCATTTAATTTGAATCCCCCTGTACAATTGAATAGTTATACTCTTAGAGAAATGTCTATGCTCTGGGTATTTCAGTTTCCTCATCTATTAATGGAGTTGTCATATTACATTAAACAATGTTTGTTAAAACATTACATAGACATTGGTATATAATGGCAAATCAAAAGACTGTTTCTCTATGAATGAATGAAAAGCAATGTACACTTCCAATTAAATCAAGATTGCAATTCCAAGTTAATTATATCCACAGATATGTGGAATTTTAGAACAAAAAACAGATCACTTTTCTTGGATCGTTTCATTTTTCCATTAAAAATATCAGGTATAGAATAGTCTGCTTTTCATCTACAAAAATATCAGCTTTCTTGAATCAGAAATATTTTTCAAAATAAATTTAACTGCCACTGGAGTATAGAAGGGATTCCAATGCCTTTGAGATACAGAAATGCATGCAAGTGAGTTTTGGATTTTTTTTTTTTAATTTTACAAATTTGGAGAAGTGCCTCAAGAATATGTTTTTCTGGCTCAGATCTGAGTTCCCAGGTTCAGTTTGTGGTCATTTCACACATGAAGGCATGAGTCAGGGGACTGCCCGGGCTGACCCTTGCTGCCTGATGAACACACTGCCTTTATCAGTCACTGCTGGGATCACAGTGAATCATTTTCCTGAGCAACTTGCTCTTTCCAAATACAGATCTAAGACCAAAGGTCCACCTAAGTGAACTAAGTGGTAAAGCACAGCCAGTCCTACTCGCTTGTTGGGCCCTGCCCACTACAATTTTAATAAACAGCATATTTAAATGCTATATTTATGTAACTAATATTGTCTTGGGAAGTTGATTTCAAATTAAGGAATGGCTAATATGTGATTAACTCCATAGTGTAGTAGAATTTTTTTTTTGAGACAGGATCTCGCTTTGTAGTTCAGGCTGACCCCGAACTCACTATGTAACCCAGGAGAGCCTCGAAGTCACAGCAATCCTCCTGCCTCTGCCTTCTGAGTGCTGGGATTACAGGTGTGAGCCACCACACCCAGCTCTGTGGAATGTGGTACTGATTGCTGCTGGGCATGAGTCTCCACACTTGGCATTGTTGTATGTGGTTATTGGGGATCAAACCTGGGCCCTTGAGCTTGCAAGGCAGACGCCAGAACCACTGAGCTAAAATCCCCGGTCCAGAGTTTAAAAATCAGCCTTGAGTAAATTTGTAGCTGAATTCAGAGCTATAATTGTCAGTGACAGTGGATGGGGAAAAGCACAAGAGGATCAGACATGTTTGGCACCAATGCTTTGAAAACACAATTACTGAAGCAGCCATCATCTTTCATTATAAACATAAAGGAGGAAGTTAGAGAGTATTTTAAAATCAGATGGCTTACATTAAAAGTGGGATAAAAATTCCAGGTGCACTTGTAAATACAAGTAATTGGAACTTGGCTCATATGTTCGTAAGATAATCACTTTCATGTGTTTTCTGATTTTAACACTAAAAGTTTTCCTACTAACTCCCATACAGTTTGCTTGATTTATAGATTCAGTGAAAGAAATTTCCAATGACATGTGTTCATCACTAGAAATTACACTTAGGGCATTTGAAAAAAATCATTTGTTCACTTATATTTATAAATACATTAGGTAGAGGAAACTGAATTTGCTCATTAGCAACTCATTCACAATATCCTGTTTGATTCTGTTTTATTTAACCATATTGTTTTCTTAATAATTGGAAAACACTTCTTGAAAGTGAATTTTTTGCATAGTTCATAAAGACAAAAGCAATTTTAGCTGACTAAGTATGATATCTAAAACAGAATCCTGAAGTTCTGACCACCTTGGGGCTCCTGGGACTTAATTTGGGCCTTTCATTTTCCTGCCTTTGCATCAGTGAAATTATTTTTCTGTCCAATGAGGAGACACTGTGGTTTGAGAGATGAAATGCCGACCCATGGGTGAATCCACCCACCCACATATCATATCACATTTCACCTGGAAATATTTCTTGGGTATTTAAAACACCACAGACCAGGAGCAGTAGCGTCTAAAGATGAGTGCTTTTTATCTACCATGAACAAAGCTCCACATTATATATATATATATATATATATATATATATATATATATATATGTGTGTGTGTGTGTGTGTGTGTGTGTGTATATATATGTATGTATAATATATATTATATAATATATAATTATATATATGTGTGTGTATATGTATATATATATACATATACACACACACACATATATATATATGTCACACACCTCACAGATGTAGCTCCAGAGCCCGCTCTCATGACTCCACAGCCAGGCTGCCTTTCAGCATGAGCAAGACTAAGGCATATCATCATCATTACGGAGCCGCTTCTCAACACAGACCTTGTAAACTCGGAGCCTTTAGGCAACAACCTTCACTTGCCACTGTTTATAACAGCAAACAACATTTAACCTGAAAAACCACACTCTCGTTTTGCTCTGCTTATCTTGAATGATCTTCAAATAACATCACTGTGGTTAGAGTTCATTTTAAAAATACGATGTATTGACTTCTACATGGATGTCTGGAGCAGGAAAGAACGCAGGACAAGAGTGATAGTCCTTGAGTTTTCAATGGTTCTTTCCTCTTCCTTCCCTTCCCTTTATCCTTCCCTACTTCCTTCCTTCCATCCATCCTTCCTTCATGCTGTCCTTCCTTCCTTCCTTCCTTCCTTCCTTCCTTCCTTCCTTCCTTCCTTCCTTCCATCAGCAAAAATGAGATTGGGGTACCTTCCTGGAAAGCATCCTCTTTTGTTTTCAATGCCAGGGGTTAGGCTTTCCAGATTATCAGCATATCTCTCCTAGATTCACCATCATGAGCTGGTCATAACTGCACAAGCCTCCTGTGCTTTCATTTGATTCCTCAGAGAAGTGACAGAGAGATGTGAAGGGCAGGCAGAGCAACAGCTGAAGGCACTGACTCGGGCAGAGTTCACGGGTGAAATAAGTGTCTTGTGTAGAAAAGAGTTGAGGATGCTCTTGAAATGAGCAGCTGAATTTGGTGCCCATATTTCTCTTTCCCATAGAAGCTTATACAGGTCTCAGTGGTAGTTGCTTAGTATTGAAAACTAATTCTATATATTACTTGTCACATGTCAGATAAAATGCCAAGGGCTTTGCATGTCGAATCTCATTGAATCCTCACTGTCATTCTTTGATGAGGAAGGACAGTTATACCCACTTAACACATGACACAGCCAGGATTGGAGATGGTCAGGCCAAGGTAGGTAGCAAGTGATGCACACAGTGCTCAGTCAGGATTTTCTGATTCCGGAGCCTATATACAGTATACAGATTCCTCAAAAAGCAAAAACTAGGGCCAGGGGTTTAGTTCAGTGGTGCCGTGCCTGCTTCACATATCCAGGGGTCATGGCTTCTATCCTTGGTACTAAAATCTTATAAGTTCATTTAACTTCTGGATGTGCTCATGTCATATTTTATTTTATTTATTACTTTTTTTTTTAACTGGGGGTCAAACTCAGGACCTTGGGCTTGTTAGACAGGTGCGAGAACTATGGAGCAAGTGGTTCTTGGTCTTCATTTTCTACTAGAACAAGTTTGGAGTACATAATATGTACATTCCTCTTGGGAGGTTGGTATGTGTACATAACACATCCTGATGTCCTGATTTCTTTTCTCATTTCCTTTCCCTCCCTCACACCCACCTCCCTTCATCTCTTGATCCCTTTCTATTGGAGGAAGCCCTTTCTCCCTGTTTCCTATTATCTATCATTTTTCTTTATCTCTATTTTGTGTTTCTCATATAAAAGAAACCATGTGACATAAAAGGTTGTGTGTCTGATATATTTCATTTAATATTATGGATTCAAGGAGAGACACTTCTTACAAGAAATGCAACTGGCCTAATTCATTAAGAAATATTTGACATCAGTGGCCATTAGAATAATGTAAGTTAAAAAAATCACTGAGATTCCATCTAACCCCAGAAAAAATGGCTATCATTAAGAAATCAAATAAAAACCTTCTCTAGTTTTTGTGCAAATGTAAACTGCTATAACCACTATAGAAATCAGTATACAGATTCCTCAAAAAGCAAAAACTAGGGCCAGGGGTTTAGTTCAGTGGTGCCGTGCCTGCCTCACATATCCAGGGGTCATGGCTTTCTATCCTTGGTACTAAAAACAAAACAAAACCAAAAAAGAGATCACCCCCCCAAAAAAAATCCTAGAAATTTCATTAGACCCAGTTATTCCCCTTCTTGTTATCTCTCCAAACAAGAAAAACATCATATTACAATGACATGTGCTCAGTGTCATGACAGCTGCTAGTATGTAAGAAATAATTTCTAGTTAGTACTAATACAGGTAATAAAATTTATACAATAAAGGGTCAACAATTCAAAATAAGTAGATTTACGTATAAAGATCTACATAGCTTTATTTCTGGGCACTGAGCAAAATCTGCAAGAGATAATTTGATATCTCTGAAGAATTAGGATAAACGCTTCTTAGATGACCTTCATTTTGCCCAAGTTTAAACCCTTTTATTTAAAATTCAGTAAATTCTGTAGCACAACAAAAAAATAGCATAGATCAAATAGAGAGAATCCAAACTATTTAAACTGAACTGGAGAATATTGCAATGTGCTGCACTGATAAGGGGCTGGTGTCAGCCTCTGCTGGCCTCAGCCCCTTGCAAAGGGCCTGGGACTTGGCCCAGAAGACATACGCTCAACATGTTTAGCTTAGGGTTGCTCTGTTACAGTACGTTCTCTGAAGTGTGGATCTTCCAAGTTCAACTGAGTCAATGGGATTTGTCCTTAGTTCCTCCATCTTGCCTACTGACTTTTTATGAAATTAGCACCCAAACTTTTTTATATGCTATAACTTCCACTATTATGCACAGTGTACCACTACTGGAGTTTGACGAATCTGTCAGTGTGTGGCTGGAGGCCACGGTCTTTGGTTAGTTCCTGTTTTTCATGCTACTGTCTTTATGCTGGCCTCATTATGTTGTAAGAAATGATCCAGAGCCCAGGAGATTCATCCACCCAGCTTTAACTATCACTTAACCCCACCATCTGCTTTAGACCTGAGGTGCCCCGCAGCATTGGTGAGATGAACCCAACAAACAGAGCCACCTCACTTGCCCACGAGCTTGCTGTCGTTCAGGTGTTGCAGGCTGATCTCTCCAACCATGTCTAGCATTTACTTTCCTTACAGCCTCCATTGAAGATGCCCAGCTTGCCCCAGGCCCCAGCCCAATCTAAGTAGAACAGTTTCTGGTCACACTTACAGGCATTTTGTAGTATGAATAGTTTGACATCAGTTCTTGAATGAAAGGATGTTTCAAAAAAGCTGCAAGCTCAATTAGCTCTGTGTTCTTGACACCTAATTCCTGGAATGTCTTTGTGAAGCTCTTTAAGGAAGAACAAAAATGAAATTAATTAATTTATAATCCTGCAGATATTAAAGAATAGTTTTATTTACTAAAAGATTTCCTATAATTTCTATGCAGTGATACACATATAGTTTTTTCAGTGTAGTTCCTCAAAAATATGCTTGGAGGTGAGGGCAACATGCCTTAGATACAGGGGTGGTTGAAATATGTAGTGAATGTCTAATTTTTTAAAAGTTACAGTAAAAGTCACACTGCTATTCATTCCCTAACTGCAAACCCACTTAACCCATTGTTCCTACCACTTGCTGCAACAGTTTTGGAAGTTCTCTTCATGAGCACCTTTATGAATGTGATCAGAACACATGGTGGTGTATCCATGATGGTGTGTCCATGATGATGTGTCCATGATGGTGTGTCCATGGTGGTGTGTCTATGATGGTGTGTCCATGGTGACATGTCCATCATGGTGTGTCCATGATGGTGTGTCCATGGTGGTGTGTCCATGATGGTGTGTCCATGGTGGTGTGTCCATATGGTGTGTCCATGGTGGTGTGTCCATGGTGGTGTGTCCATGATGATGTGTCCATTATGGGGTGTCCATGATGATGTGTCCATGATGATGTGTCCAACGTGGTATGTCCATGGTGGTGTGTTGATGGTGGTGTGTCCATAGTGGTGTGTTCTTACCTATCTTACTCCTGAGATGCGGCTCCATGTGGCTTTTGGCTCTTTTCCAAAGTCAAACCATGTAAGTGTTTTTAATCCATTGTGGACTTGGTGACAGACCTCATCACACAACTAAAGGTACAAAGGTGGACCCCAAAGAATTTCAGAAGGGGGAAGAATCATGGAATAAATGTATGCACTAATAAGTACAAAGAGGGAGCATTTTAAGGGCCATCAATGGCAGCGTGTTTTTTATGGTAAGACATTTAAAAAATTTAAATATTCACTATGTTTTTTGATTATAGGTCATACACATTGTCCCTTTTGCAAGTAATCTAACCTCTGCAAAAATGTTCTCTATCTTTAGATGACTGGAAAATCTGTTCGTATCCTGGAGTTCACTTCCTCCTCGGAATACTGTGAGTAGTGTTTCCATGGAAATCTTCTCAGTGTTTGACTTTTCAGGCACTTCTCTCTTATTTAGTTCCCCCTCATTTCTCTCCTCTTTCAGTTGTGTTTCCTCTCTTTCAGCATTGTCCTCAAGTTCAGGAAATTCTTCAATGGGACTCATGCCAGGAGAGAAGGAGGGCTGAAAAAGTAAGTGAGCAGGGAGAACATGAAGTCAGGCCAAAGTCTACACAGACACTCAGAAAAACCAGTGCATGACACTTACTGTACAACAGGGTGGCAGTTTCTATGCCCAAGCACTGACACTCTAGAAGAGAATGTGCTGGCTACACTGGAAATCAGGGTCAAAATTATCAGATGAGCTCACATTTAGCCTCAGTGTGAGGCACATTTTATTTGTCTCTATCACTCCATATACTTTTGAGCTTACTATATTGCTAGGTATACGGAATCCCTTAATAAGTGGGCACTAGAATATGCTAGTATACATGGCTCCAGACCTCTACACAAAGAAATGGAATTTCACCAGGATTTGCTGTTGAACTGATTGCAATTAGGCTCATGGTTTCTGAAGTTTAACAGATTCTAATAGCATTAGGCAGACTTCTTTGGATATAGAAAGACCAACTAAACCCTTAAAAAACAAAATAGAAAACACATAAAATATTTCAAAATATAGTTGGGATTCTTACTGCTGCTTTTTGAAACTGGGCTAACAGCCATGAACTTAGACACTTACATTTGGAGGATGGAAAAAAGCACTTCCTTATGTCTCAAAAGTCTCAAAAATATTATTATGCTTTGACTTATTGATCATAGTTCTAAGAATGATTCCCGAGTAAACATGAGTCATCACAAAGACTTGAATATAAATTTTAATTCACTATTGCAACAAAAATAAAAAATCTATGATTCTACAAAATGGGAGAATGGTGACATAAACTATGTTTTGTCATAGAATACCATACTACAATGAAAATTATGATTTAAAGTAAACCTAATAAACAAGAAAGTATTCATGGTAGATTAAGTATATTAAAAAACACTGGGGTCTGGGGATGTAGCTTAGTGGTGCCGTGCCTACCTTGCAAGTGCAAGGTCCTGAGTTTGATCCTGCGTACTGGGAGATAGGGGTGTCACTCTGAGGCTGAAAAAGGAGGAATCCAATTGCTCAGCCTAGCAATTGCATGATTTATGGAGGCCTTGTCCTAAAGTAAGCAATTTATTTATTTAATTATTTTTAGTGTTTTTTTTTTGAGACAGGGTCTTGCTTTGTGGTTCTGGCTGGCTCTGAGCTCAGCCTCAAACTCACATCACAGCAATCCTCCTGCCTCTGCCTCCTGAATTCTGGGATTACAGGGATGAGCCACCATGCCTGTCACTGTGGTATGTGGTGCTGATTGCTGCTGCGGTGAGTCTCCATGCCCAGTATTGTTATGTGGTTACTGGGGATCGAACCCTGGTCCTTGCGCTTGCAAGACAGGTGCCAGAATCACTGAGCTATATCCCCAGCCCTAAAGTAAGAAATTTAAAAAGAGATGGGGAAATAGATCAATGCAAAGAACTTCAGTTGAATCTCCAGCACTACTAAAAAAGCCAAGAAAATGAAACAATAAATATACTAGGATCTCCATATATGCTCTATCCTTAATAATAAAAATGAAGGGGACAGATACACTAAAAGGGGACTAATGGCTCAACAGTGGCAGTGAAACAGATGATCTCTTTATATTTTTATGCTTTTCAAACTTTTATAGTAAATGTATGTATGTGCGCATGTCTGTGTTCTTTTTAAGGATGACCTAATTGGTATTTGATTATTTCCCATAGGACAATGAGTATTTTGAAACATAGTTGCTCAGATGCTAGAGAACACTAGGATCCTGTTGGTTTTTTTCCCAAGGAAGGAAAAAAATTTAGCAGAATATAATATCTTTAAGTATATTAATTCAGTAGGAGTATAAAGTGTATAGATAATGCAAGCTCCCTGAAAATAATTACATATCATTAGTAAAAGCAGTGTGAAATAACACAAAATTAATCCCCTGGTACTTATCTGTCCTTAAGGGGACTATAGGGACAGTGAGAAATGTAAGGAGGACAGGTTCCTTTGCTCTGCTTCAGCTGAGGTTCTAAACCCTTCGGTAAATTTTGAATTTAATTTAATATAAAAGGAGGGGGACTCTAACAATCTATGTGATTGGAGAATCACATATCGAAGCACATAAGGAAGAGGGGAATGTCCTCTTCAACAAAGATTCAGGAAAACAGTGATTTTAAATATATACATAGGAACAAAACCAGAGATATTCACTGGAAGAAAAGCACCAAAACTCTGAGTCTCCTTATTGTCTAAGCAGGGGACAGGGGCATTGTCAAGCACTGCGTCCACGTGGTGAATTCTCAGACATAGGCCTCCATGATGTCCAGTCAGTGGCTCTAAACAGGATGTCTAAGCCATACTGACTAAAATAAGCATGAATAGTAGAGAGTAAAGAAGAGTGAAATAAGGACACACTGGTGGAGGTTTTTAGTTATTTTTATAAAAAGCGAAAACAGAGGTCTGGCCGAATGCTTTGGAAGTGAATATGCTTCTTTCAAGATGCTATTTCTGGGCTGCTTTTTATGACCTCCTGAGAAGTGGTTTCCCAGGAAACTAGAATACAGTTGGAAAGGGCTTAGAAATTGAGCAGCATCATTAGAGATGAGATAGTGAGGATCAGGGGTGACCTAGTAAGAGAGGTGATGGCTCCTGGGTTTCAAAAGCTTCTAAGGTTCATTCCAAGTCAAGAACCAGTCCAGGAGTCCATGAAAGAGGCAAATGTTCCCTATCTTGTCTTATCGTGTGCCCACATCCAGTCTCTTGTGTCATTTAGTCCCTGTACAGGGTCCTTGGGTGTTAATAGCTCTTGAGGGCAGCATACAAGGAAAGCTGCTTCTTAGGTGAGAGCACTAAATCTTCCCAAGGCATGTGACCACTCAGGGACAACAAGGATGCTGTCTGTCTCCTCAGCTACCCAGACACCACTCACTGAGGTGCCTCTTTGTTGTCATGGTAACTTCCCAGCACAGCTTCCATTTCCCTGGTCTTTCCTGATACTTTGGGCAGCATCCAGGATCTTGATATTGCCTTTCCCTGCCTGGAGTGTTTGCCCTCCTCCTTGCTACCAAGGAGACTGGACTCTCCCTTTCTCTGCCTATTCCCAGCACTGATCAAAAGCATTGATTGAATACTTGGTATTTGAAACTGCTTTTGCATGTTGATTCACACCCAGGGTGGAAATAATTTAGTAGCAGGATTCAGTGGGTAACCAGAGCCTTGCTTGACTCACTAGATCTCCTTGCTTCCCTCCTTTGCCCACCACAGGCTGTTTTCAGTGGAGCAGACAGAGATCCCCAAGTGTTTTAAGTCAAAGGATTTGTGCTCTGCTGGTAATTTCTCATCGGGTGCAGAGGTGAGTGAAAGCTAAGGTTTCTGTGGTGCCCTCAGAGCCTGCTCCCTTCACTCTTTCCACTTCCTAACATCCTCCAGGCCACTCCTCCCCAGCTGTACCATTCAACTCCCTGCTCAACGAGACACACGAGGAGCGGCCAGGCTGACGCTTTTCCCTTCAGTCGCTCCCCTTAAAATGAGCAGCCCTGGAGCTCCTTCACTTCTCTGAGCCTGCGCTGTGCATGGCACACAGACTTGACTCACCACCTACCCAACTCCTGCTATTCTTCCACTTCTATTTCTATTTGTTTTATTAGTGCATATTTATAATGTACCATAGTTACATTTATTAGGGAGATTGGTGTAAGCAGTATACCTTGATCATTTTTCATCAAAAGAATTATTTCTTTTCCATCACCACTTGATGAGTCTATATTTTTATTTATTTGATTATTGCTTGTCCTCCTGCTTGAAATTATTGTTGGTTCACTGCTGTACCCCCAGGTCAAGAATGGTCCCCAACTCACACAAGTGTCCAGTAGATGTTTCTGGAAACAATGCTGGTGTACACATGGTGATCCTGCACTCTGGCCAGAGATGTGACTGAAGTCAGACCAAAGAGTGCTCAGTGCTGTTCAGGGAAGCACAAGGATAGTGTGGCAGTTTTTGTGGGCCACTAGAGGCCTTGGATAATGGAGAGGCCTCAGACATTTCAAGGTGAGGTGAGGAGAATAGTGTCCCAGGTAGAGGGCACCTTAAGAATGAAGGCAGAGAGGTGGGGAAGAGGAAGGCATAAGTGTCTCTGTGAATCTGATTCTATGCTCCCTCCCTTGAGGTACATCATTCTTCTATTCTTCTCAACATGGATGAAGGAAATTGGGTGGAACCTCAAGAAATCCGCTTCTTTCTGTAGCCTTCACACATCACAAGCCTGTCCAAAAGGCGTGATTTATGGAGTTGTTAAGGTATAGATTAATCCGTCCAGTGCTGGGTGTCACTGAGCTCTGTGGTAGGCCTGTTCCTCATTTCAGGGACTTGAGGACAGACTGATGTGTCCCTGCACTTGCCCTCCTTAGGATGCTTAGTTAGACAGGACACTGACATCCTGTGAAGACAAATGTGTAAGGGGAAATACGGTACCCTTTGTGAACATGTTAGGGGTGATGAGCTCTGACACAATCCAGTCAGAGCAATTTTGAGAACACTTTTTTGGGAAGTATGGGGGATTGAACACACAGTTCACACTGAGGTACTTCCCCAGCCTATTTTATTTTATTTATTTTGAGACAGTTTCTCACTAAGTTACAAAGTTATACAGGCTAGAGTTGAACTTTTTACCCTCCTTCCTCAGCCTCCTGGGCTGCTGGGGTTTCAGGCACATGCTGCCACACCTGGATAAGAGCACACTACACCTATTTTCTTGAGCTCTCACAAAAAGTCGTGACCCAGATTCAGATCATAGTTCCAGAGTAAGGTAGGGAGCTCCAATCTGTAAGGGGATATGGAAACACCCTATGAATGTGCAGATGTTGTCCTCATGCAGGTAGACTATACCTAACTAGTTATTTGGGAAAATTTTAAACTAGTTTTCTGCTGCCTAAAATGACAGCATCTATGAATGGAAGTAATATCTCTCGCAGAACATTCTACCCTATGTATTTAACCAGTATCTGTAATACATTAGTTTGAAGAGCCTCAAGATTTCATTACTAAAAATGTCTCTACCCTGCCTCTGGTGGAAGGGGAAAAAGATCCTCACATCCATGTTCTCAGGTTTAAAGTTTAGGGTCACATTTTACAGAGTCCAGTGTCCTCATGGGAACAGGTCAAGAAACCTCCCATTTCTTTCAGATGACCTCTGTTTGGCAAATGTATATGAAAAAGGAAGAAATGTGGGTGAGGCATGTGAGAAGCCTGAACTATATGGAAGGCTTCTCGTATCTGTCCACAAAGAGAACAAAAACAAATGTCTGTCATCAGAGCCAGTTTTGCTTCTTATAGAACAAGAGAAGAATCCAAAACTATGCAAAGTGCAAAGAGGCAAAATAGAACACATTACTTAACACCTTTCCTGAAAGCTTTTCCAGCTATAAAGCCAGGGAATGTTGACTGTTTAGAAAATGGAGGGGAATGACAGTGCTATGACAGTTTTATATCTACTAAAGCAGAAGTGTTGGGTGGAATTTGAGTTCCTGGTTTTTAATGTATTTGAAGAAAGATTTGTATATATAAAACATTATGAGCATTGTGTTAGACACTTGTGAAAAACAAAGAATATAATAACAGAGTTGCTATTGTCAGGGGGTTGGAAATCCTGGAATCCTCCTTAACCCAGAGTTCGCCCATTTCTGGAGAGAAATTACCTTTCCTTCAGCCAGTGGAGGTGTTTCAATTTGTCTGGGGATAGGAGTTCCAATGGCCACACTGAGAGCCCTGTAAATCCCTTCCACCAAGTCCGGGTGGCATGCAAAATACAGCAGCATCTGGGTGTAGTCAAGCAGGGGTGGATCCTTTTCACAGTCAGCAAACAGCATGAAGAAGAACTGTTCCAGAGGGAGAGAAAATGTGGGCACTGTAGGAGTCACTGAACAGACAGCAGAGTCCCTCCAGAAGCTTTGAGTAAAGTTAACATCTAGGTAGGGAATTTATACCTCTAACATACAAAGGTTGGTTTTAACTGAAGAGTATACTAAGTAAAAATCAGAAATGAAGGGCTTAAATTGTAATCAAAAAGAAAATTGTATGCTGGTCAACAGTACTAAGACACTTAGGATACAATGAACCAATTAAGGAGAGAAGAGTTAAGTCGGGACCTTTGTCTGTTCTCTCCCTTATCCAGACAAACTGGGCTCTGACCCTAATTATTAGACTTCTGGCTCAGTCCTCTTCAGGCCTGAAAGAAGGGAAAGGAATAGTGTTCAAACTGCTGGGACTCCACCCGGCAAAATATTTAAGCTAGATCAACTGTCCCAAATTTCTTACTCAACCTAGTGACTCTAAGTGACTTTCCCCAATGTGAATTTACATCCTGGGAGAGTGC